>CAUYQU010096629.1:0-269557 GCA_963574635.1 Cheracebus regulus | reverse complement strand
CCGCGGGTCCCCGCCCATGTTTTTGGTTGTTGTTTTTTTTTTTTTTTTTTTTTTTTTTTTTTTTTTTTTTTTTTTTGCAATCTTTGGCTTTTAGGAGCATCACCCCAATCTATGCCTTCATCTTCATATGGTGTTCTCCTGGTGTGCATGTCTCCATGTTCACATTTCCCTTTTATATAAGAATACCAGTCATATTGGTTAACCACCCCAACCATGATTTCAGTTTAACTAATTGGATCTGAAATAATTCTGTTTCCAAATAAGATCATATTCTGCAACACTGGACTTAAATTTCAATGTATGAATTTTAGAGGTATACAATGCAATCCACAGCACCATGATTCTGATCCTTTTTCTCTTGCCATCAGCAGTGCCTATGAGGAGGAGGTCAGGGCTGAGTCCATCTCAAGGAGAGTCAGGAGTGGTGTCTCAGGGAGAGCCAAAGGGTGGCCTGCAAGCAGAGAAACATGTACTGGAAAGGGAGTTTGAGCTAGAGAGTAGCCTGGCACATGGATATCTCATAAGAAGCTGCAGAAATGTAGAAGAGCAGTTATCAGGGTACCCAGATTTGATCCCCTACCCCATTGTGCTTGGAGCTGGCAGAAGTCTAAAGGAGAAGAAAGCCCCAGACAGGCAGCTATTTAGCCTAGGACAGAGTTGGCAAGGGGCAGAAAGGCCCCTGGGATCTGGGTGAGAAGACCCTGGGACTTGAAGAAAAGGGGAGAATAGCCATCAGGGTCCAGAGCTCTGGAGGACTTTTGCATCATTTAGTGGGGCAGGAATGAGAATGTGAGACAGTGAGTGAGGGCACCTGGGGTGACTCTGCCTGCACGAATGGCTGGGTGTTCATTCATAGCCATCCAGGATTAGCTAAGACTGTTAGCCACTTCCTCTTTGAAACACAAGATGCATTTAATTAAAGAGCATAATTGTGGTGGGATGCTGTCGTATATAGCCTTGTAGACTTTGACAGATAATTTTTGCAAAAGAAAATGGGGCACATTTGCCTTACCAAATATTGACATTTAAGATAAAGCAATTTTCGTCAAAATAATATATTTTGACACATGAGCAAGTGGTCCGCTGGAACAGGCTAGAATCCAGGAATGGGTACCGTATGTTTGCAAAAT
The DNA here is from genome assembly GCA_963574635.1 of Cheracebus regulus. NCBI lineage: Eukaryota > Metazoa > Chordata > Mammalia > Primates > Pitheciidae > Cheracebus > Cheracebus regulus. The sequence goes on along the minus strand of CAUYQU010096629.1, from coordinate 268,427 downwards.
TAGTATTTGATAAAGACAACATTTCAAGTCAGTGGGAAAGTTATGATTGATTCAAGAAATAGTGTTGACCTAATTGGTTCTTCATCTGGGTAAAAAAAGTGAGATTAGCCATTACTTCATGTCATATAAAAAAATCCCAGATGGGTTTTTGTTAAAGATATAAATGTAAATAAGTAAACACAAAGTATTTGAAGAAAATCTATTGGAAAATTTTTATAACTTTGGCACAGAGAGGATAAATTTAATGGTAGCGAGAATTCTAAAATCCAACAAGAAGAAAGCAAATAACACATTTCCCTACATTTTTGTTTCAAATTATAAGAAGAAAACATTATAAGCAAAGTCAAAAGACAAATTATAGTCTCAGATAAATATTTACAGCACTTATGAAAGGATATGATTCTTAACTTACCCAAAGCTCATACAAATTGGTAATGAAATGGCCAAAAGCAACAGGAAAAAATATAAACAAGCAATTCACAAAAGAGGAAATAAAAATTTAATTGGGATAGAAAAGTCAGAGAAAGTAAAATTTTGTTCTTTGTTCTGCATATTGGCAAAAATCAAAAAGACCAGAAACATCCTGTGAATGAGCACTTTTATATCTTGCCAGTGGGAATGTGAACTGCTCAAGCCTCTAGGGAAAAATACTCTAGCAATGTCTATTAAAGCTCAAAATGCATACCCATTAAATCAGGAACCCTATTTTGGGCAGTCATTCCGATAGATACAGAGTCATTGGTACCCAAGAATATATTGACAAGGGTGTTTACAGTAGCACTGTTCACTGTGGCAAAATACTGGGCAATGCAATTATTCACTAATAATAAAATGGTACTTTCATGCTGTGGGCCATTATGTAGTTATCACAGAGAAAAATGAATGAGTTAGCTCTATTGATACATTCACATAAGCCAGCTGCAGAGGTGAGTGCTTGTGATTCCACTCACCTGGGTGGCTGAAGTGGGAGGATTGCTTGATTCCAGGAATTTAAGACCAGCCTGGGAAAAATAGCAAGATCCTATTAAAAAAAAAAATATATATATATATATATGTATGTATGTATATATACACACACATACATACACATATATACATTCTCTCCATGTGAATCTATATATTATATATTACATATATATGTTTATGCATAGAGAGACATGCTAGTCTTATGTTAAATGTAAAAAGCAAGTTATAAGAACATGTGTCTACTATGACTCAATCTTTACAAAAATGCTGAACAAGCAAAACAGAACTCAACACACACGTCTGTTCTGTGTTTGCATGTATTTACACCAATTTGGAGAAGCACAGTTCAATGGCATAAGTTGCCTTGGGACATAGAAATAAGAAGTGATTTTAAACTTCCTGTTTTTCTATCGTTGGCTGTTTTGCCTATTACAAGGATTTTTTTTTTAATTAAAAGCTATTGGATACAGGCAATTTAAAGGGGGAAAAGAAGGACAAAGTGCTTAAAACACTCCTATGACTCATTAGGCTCTCAGGATAAAGTCTGCTCTCTTTAGCTGACTTACAAGTCCCTTGGGATCTGGTCTGTGCATAGAGCACCAGCCATTCCCCTGTTCTGCCATTTCCCTCTGTTCTCCAGCTGTACAGGACCAGGAGCATTCCTGATATTCCTGACACCAGGCTGCCCTCTCATACACCTTGACCTCATCCCTCTTGGGAATCTCTGAGGTTGGGCAAGGTACTCCCTACCTATTTCCATAGCACCTTGTACCTGTCTCCTTGGTGGTATTGTTGGCTTCCTTGTGATCACCTGTTTACTTTAGTTTTATTCCATATTAGACTGTAAGTTCCAGGGGAGCAGGAATAGTGTTCCTCATGGTGTTCCCAAAGACATGTCTAGCTAATTGTAGGAGCTAAATGTAACAAACTTTTGTTGAATGAATAAATGAAAGAAGAAAGAAATGAATGTCAAACATTAGAGATACAAAAAAGAAACCCCACAGTCTATTCCCTTAAAACTGTATGGTGGAGCAACAGGCATGTAAACAACCTAGTTAGAGTATAAGAAGATAATTATTGTCATAGAACAGAGGGAATATGACCTACCCAAAATAGCCTGGGGAAAGTCTGGAATGTTTCATCACTGAGAAGGCACTTAATCAATAGACATTGACCAGGAAAATAAGAGGATAGAGTGATGTTTCTGGCATAAGGACCAGCTCCTACAAGAGCACAGAGGCATGAAAGAGCATGACATACTCTGAAAATCTCAAGAGAAAATTTAGTCTTGCTTGAGCATAAAGTTCAAGGCCGAGGAAAGGAATATATGAAGAATAATAAATGGAAGCAGTCATACTGAAACCAGATCATTCATGTAGGGTCCTGATGGTAATGCCCATGGGTTTAGAGCTTATATCAAAGGCAGACACAGGGAACTAATGAAAAAGACTTAAGCAGCGGTGTGACATGAAGGGCTTTGGATCACACTGACATAATAAAGATGGGTTAGGGTGGGGAGAGGAGATGATGTCAGATAAAGAAAAATTGGCCAGCAGCACAAAGGAAAGGAAGTTTCTAGGATCTCCTGGTGAAGTTATAAGTCTGAATCAGGGCAGAGACAGAAGTGAGCTCAGTTGAGGAAAGACTGAAGTAAAAAGGAGGTCAGGTTGGTAAGAGTGGGTGCTTGGTGGGCTGTGGTGGGGAAGGGGAATAAAAATGACCCTTACATTTCTGATTTGGCAACTTGTCTCATTTATTACAAGAAACACTGGAAGAGAAGGTACTTTGAGAAAAATAAAAACAATGAACTCAGCTTAGGCCACTCATTTCATAGGGCCGCCATAACAAAGTTATACAAACTGCATGGCTTAAGTAATGAAATCTATTCTCTCACAGTTCTGGATGCTGAAGTTCAAAATAAAGGTGTCAGCAGGGCCGTGCTCCCTCTGAAACCTGTTGTAGAGAAGCCCTCCTTCCTGGTTTCTGGTGGCAGCCGACAGTTTTTGGTGTTTCTGGCTTGAAGCTGCGTCACTCCAGTTTCTGCCTCTGTCGTCACACAGCCTCCCTGTGCATCTATACATAGTCTCTGCGAATCTTTGCAAAATGTTATATGGCATTTTCCTATTCTTATAAGGATGCCAGGCATGTACTGGATTAGGACCCACCTGTATGACTTCTTGATGACATCTGCAAAGACCCTATTTTCAACTAGGACCACATTTACAGGTACAGGTTAGGCTCCAACATATCTTTTGGGGAGAGGGGCCAATTCAACACCTAATAACAGTTTAAAGTTCAAGTTTGAAGGGACATCAGACCTTTGGAGGAAGATGTCCAGGAGGCCTTGGATAGATGGGGGAGAGAGCTCAAGGGACAGGTCTGGGCTGCCTACCTTTAGGATCTCCAAGCAAGGAGACAGAGCATGGGATGCTCACAGCACGTAGGTGAGTGACCTGAGAAGAGAAGCCTTGAGGAGGGTCATGGTTAAGAATCCTACACAGGGGTAACTGTGAAGGAAGCACTGAAGCATATGTGTCTGCCAAGAACCCTGTGTGCATGGCTGTCACTGAGCCAGCCTGCGTCCTTCCTTTCCTGAGAGCTGACCTTTACCCCCCAGAGCCCCAGACGCTGTATTTTGTTTCTTCCACATGTGAATTCCTCCCTTAATATTTGACACTGCTTTTCTTCCTTGTTCAGGAAGCACTGGAGACTGGCAGCCACCTCTCAGAGTCAGCAGGGCTATTACAAGATGTTGGGGCAGCCGCCTCCTTAAACTCAGCACTACAGTACAGCATTCATAAAACAAACACGGCGGGCTTGTTTGTGCTTTGTATTTCTTCAGAAACGAGCTGGCAGTTTTGTAATAACACTGAGGAATTACACTTTAGTGCATCACCGAACTATTCCTGCATGTCCATGCAAGTGTTGTCCACAGAGTATACATCTTCCCCCTCCTATCTCATACCCCCATCCCCAAGACAGTCTGTCAAGCCAGCTTTCAAGTATCAGAGAAAGCTGCAGATTCTATCTAGAAGGTGAAATGGAAGGTCAGGGCCGACTAGAATGAGTCAGCCAAGAGCCTCTACACGGTGCCTCTGAAAGGGGTGCCTTTCAGGTAGGGTAGAACAATGGAACATGCTCTCGGTGGGGGCAGGACGCTTGGCTGGTTAGCTAACGACTGTAGCCTCAGCACATTCAGCATCTGGAGGACTCATGGTAGACACTCAACAAATCTGCCCAGGCTCTGGCTGGCCTAGGGTATGAGATGTTTGTTCACACGCGGATCAGAAAATGACTGACCAGTGCGACCTGGCTAATGCGGGACTCCCACTCTGATGCTTGGAGAGCAGGAGTGACATGCTAACTCTGTCATCTTTTCTTTTCTCCTAGGGGGGCGGAGGGGGCAGTGGTCAGTGGCCAGGCCTACTGCAGTATGGTAGTTCTCAGCCTCCTACTGCTTGCTCCTGCAAGATCCACTCTCTCTGCCTCTGGGAAGTGAAGAGCAAACAGTAGTCAGAGTGAATGTTGCATTACGACTTAATAAAAGCAATGGCTAATATTTATTAAGTGCCTGTTAGGGAGTAGGCTCTATGTGTCTTATATGCATATCTCAGGTAAGCCTTGGAACAACTCTATAAGGTAGATTCTATTTCTACCACCATTTTATTTACTTATTTATTATCTATTTTTTTGAGACAGTGTCTTGCTCTGTTGCCCAGGCTAGAGTACGGTGGTGAAATGTCAGCTCACTGCAACCTCCGCCTCCAGGGTTCAAGCAATTCTCCTGCCTCAGCTCCCCAAATAGCTGGGATTACAGGCACGCCACTATGCCTGGCTACTTTTTGTGTTTTTAGTAGAGACAGGGTTTCACTATGTTGGCCAGGCTGGTGTCTTAACTCTTGACCTCATGATCTGCCTGCCTCGGCCTCCCAAAGTGCTGGGATTACATGCATGAGCCACTGGGCCTGGCCTAAGTTTTTAAAAACTGTATAGCAGACTATAGCTGTGGAACAGGAATATTAAACAGCAACTAACTGTGCTAAATGATTTGTATGCATTAAAGCTCTTAGTTTCAGCCAGCACTGTGCTATGGAACTTTCCGAGATGATGGAAGTCTTTTGTAGCTGTGCTGTCCAATAACATAGACACCTGTGGCTACGGAACTCTTGAAATGTGGCTAGTGCAACTGAGGAACTGAATTCTTAATTGTATTTAATTTATTTAAATTTGAACACACGTAAATATCCACAGGTGGCTAGTGGCTACTGTATTGAACAATACGGTCTTGGCCTTTTCCCAGTCCTTAGTTGGCTCATGGGAATATCTGATTTCTCCCTACTTTGCACAGAGTTTCCATAGCACAAGGCTCCATGCAGAGGTGTGCTGGTGTTGTGCAACAAGCAGCTCTCTGATGATGGTTGCCTATCTCTCGTGGTGTAAATCCTCCCTCCACACCCAGCTTGCAGCTGGCAATGTGACATCCCTGAACACGTGGTTGGGAAGAGATGGACAGTAGCCACCATCGTACGATATTTCCACCATGCAGACACAACAGATGTAAACTGTCCTGGGAACAAAGGTAGCAGTAAAATGTAGCAAATAGTTAGGAAGTGATTCATTGTAAGTAATTCTTGCTCTTGTATTTAATATAGTTTATTGAACTGTAAATTTGAATAAATTTTTTTTTCTTGAGACGGCATCTCAATCTGTCACCCAGGCTGAAGTGCACTGCAACCCTGAACTTCTGGACTCAAGGGATTCTCCCACCCCACCCTTCCCAGTAGCTGGGACTACAGGTATGTGCCATCATGCCTAGCTAATTTTAAAATGTTTTTATAGGCTGGGTGTGGTGGCTCAGGCCTGTAATTCCAGCACTTTGGGAGGCCGAGACAGAAGGGTCCTCTGTGGTTGGGAGTTTGAGACCAGCCTGACCAACATGAAGAAACCCCGTCTCTACTAAAAATACAAAAATTAGCTGGGGGTGCTGGTGCATGCCTGTAATCCCAGCTACTCAGGAGGCTGAGGCAGGAGGATCGCTTGAACCTGGAGAAGTGGAGGTTGTGGTGAGCCGAGATCACGCCATTGCACTCCAGCCTAGGCAGCAAGAGTGAAACTCCGTCTCAAAATAAGATAAATAAAAATACAATAAAAGAAAATGTTTTTGTAGAGACACGGTCTGCTTTGCTGCCCAGGCTGGTCTCCAATGAGCCTCTCACCTTGGTCTCCCAAAGTACAGGAGTTACAGGCAGGAGCCGCTGCTCCCACCCTAAACACTTTAACTTTACATAATGGCTAGGCTTGAAAGCCGGTTTGCAGAAGTCTTGAAAATGTAACCACTGGCTCTCACAAGCCACTGTGAGCCTTCTGTAGCACATCACGGTTCCTGGTCACTGCTCAAAACAAACAGGCACTATTTCCCCAAACAAAACTCTCTTTGGCCAGGCTCTGTTACCACAAGAGGGCACCATGAGTTGATATCAGATTCTAGGAAGGGTATCTGGACACACTCTGACTAGAAGGGTCATTTCAAGATGTATGTCTGAGTCTCTCCAAAGATTGTAATTCTGGGAGTCCTTGGGGGAACTCATATGGGTTCACACCGTTCTGTTTCACAACATGAACACTGATCCATTCCTATTGGCAGATAGCTTTGTCCTCTGGGCCTGAAGGCTTTTGGTCTTCAAACTAGCAAATGAAAAAGATCCTTGCTAGATGTTAAGGCTTGTCAGGTGTTCAGGCCAAGGAAGGAGAGGATTCGAGTACTGAGTACACCCTCAACACGTCAGGCACATTACATCCTTCACCTCCTGTAATCCTAAAATGACACCTTAGGAACCAGCTGACGCCTTAGAGAAATTGGTAGACTGTCAGTTATATGACTCATGCCTGCTACAATAACCCTGGGAGGGGGGAGCTTATCATTTGCATTGCAATAATTTATACATTTAAATTCCCATGAGGAAAATTAGGAGTATGTTATGGGCCCGATGACTCATCTAAGAAGGGAAGCAATCTTTTATTTTTCTCTCTGGCAGGGCCAAGAGCTTCATTTTTGGGGGAATGGATCTGTATTTTCTCAGGGTCTTATTGTGGAGTTTGTATGAGGGTTGGCCAGAATGTATGCTGGCAGGGGTCAGGGAGACCCTGGATAATCAAGAGACACACTGAGTTTCTAGAGTTTACTTTTTCTTTTCTGTTTTTCCCTTTCTCACTCCCTGAACTGCTGCAGGTGATTAGGGAGAGCATGGGGCAGGGCAGGGCAGGGCACAGGACTTGGATCTCACCCTGTGCTGCCTTGGTGACACCGGACTTACCGTCTCTGCCGCCAGGTGAGCCCACTCAGGAGGAGGACGCTGATCAGCAGGAAAACACAGCCGGCCACTGTCAATAGAGAGAGAGAGTTCAGCAAAGGACCCTGGGCTTGGCGTGGGGACAGCAGGAGCCAGGGCTACAGGGCAGGCTGAGGCCATCCCCAAAGAGCAAGGCGGAGGCTGCTCTCTCCGGGAGGACAGGGTGAGGGTGGAGGGAGCTTTCCCTCTGGAGGCACTTTCCCACACAAGCCCTTCAGAAAGGCTCAGAGGACAGGCCTCATTTCAGGACACAGAGAGCGCCTGGTAAAAGAAACATGGAAATATGAAGATGAAAAGAAGCACATTCACATCTCTTGAAAGGGTTCAGGTTTTCCAGACGCTGCTCTGCTGAGGTTTTCCCAGGCAGATGCAGCCTCAGTCTGTTTTTCCCTCCTACCAGGACATGACTGCTGTGTTTCTGGAAGCCTGTCCTCTCTGCCTGGCTACATAGCTCCTTCCTCCCACTCTTGACCCCTGGCAGAGGCCTGGGGTACAGCCCTTCCAGATCAGCTTGAGAGAAACTGAGGGGGCTGACTTGAGACTTCGCTCATAGCATCCTGTAAGTTTATGGGATTCTGAGTTATGTCGGTATCTGGATTAGTCTTTTACTCACACATTTTGCAATGTAAGGAAGGGGTCCTTTCAACCAACCAGCCAACCTACCTACCAATCAACTAACCAACTAACCAACCTACTAACCTACCTACCAACCAACCAGCCAACCAACCTGCCAACCAACTAACCAACCAACCTACCAACGAACTAACCCACCAAATTACCAACCAACTAACCAACCTGCCAATCTACCAATCTACCAACCAACCAACTAACCTACCAACATACAAACCAACCTGCCAACCAACTAACCTACTAACCTATCAAACTATGAACCAACCTGCCAATCAACTAACCAACCTATCTACCAACCTACTAATCAACCAACTAACTAACCTACCAACTAACCAACCTACCAACCAGTCAACCTGTCCACATCTTGGCCTGGGTATACATTTTGCCCACAAAGCAAGTGCCCGCTCACCTGCTGCCTGGTACTCCGTTGTAAGTATGAACGTCTCCACTGTCGCAGCCACTTCTGTCTGTATCTGAAAATCTGCGAAAAGGAGATAAAGAGAGACACTCCTGCTGTGATGACTTCAGGATGGCATGAGGCTAAAGGAAGTCAGGGCTTCTCTGTGGACGAGAAGCTCAGAGGCTGGTGGGAGACGTGTGGCGGTGGTGAGGGCAGGTGTTCCATCTCTGCCTGGGGACCGTACTTGGTTCTGGTCCTGGATTCCCTCTTTCTGACACTTGCTTTGGGGCCTGCAGTTCCTGAGGTCCTGTCCTTGCTCAGAGGAAGAGGAGGCTGCTGCGGGTTTCTCCCCTACAGGTCACCTCTGCCCATCTCCCTGAGCCTGGCTTCTGGCCACCCCTGTCCTTTGGACTAGGCCTCTGTGGTCCAGCCTTTGTCTTCTTGGAAACTCTCCGCACCTGTCGTTGTGATGACGCAGGAAGTCTCACTCTCAAGAAGGCCGTCGGGGCTTGCCTGAGGTTCCTCTTCACCTGGGGGAGAGAGTGAGTGATGCCGGGGGAGCTAAAGACACTCCCACTCCACCCAAGGCAGCTGGCCCCAGATACACCCGGGGAGGCAGGAATCCTGGTGTGGGCACTCCGCCGGGGGAGGCCACCCCACATGGTTCCACTCCAGGGCACTGCGAAGTAGTGAAGTGGCCTCAGCAGAGCAGGCGAGGCTGAATTCCAACTCTGACCCTGGCTGTCCCCAAAACTCTGAGCAATGCTTTCTCCCCAGCCTCCCTATTCAGCCCTGGTTTCCATCCGTGACTTGGAAACAGGTCATAATGGTACGAATGCCATTGAGCTGCCAGGTGGAGCAGAGATGCACTAAGGACAGCTGCTTCCGTGCCAGACCCTCCCCTCCGTCTGGGGGGTCGCCAACCCTGGCTCTGCGCTGCCTCTCAGCCTCTTCCAAGGAAGCCACAGGCACTCCCTGGCTCTCCGGGTGGCCCAGGGAGGCCGCGGAGGGAACAAAACAGCTTCCCCAGGGAACCCAAGAGAAGGGCGTGGAGTGTGAGAAGGACAGGGGCAAGAAAACCAGGAATACTTGAATGTAAAGTCATTGTTTTTGAGACAGAATCTCGTGGTTATAATGAGTGAAACAATAGGATATCTCAGTAGATAAATGAAAACTATTAATTTTTTTTTGAGCTGGTGTCTTGCTCTGTTGCCCAGGCTGGAGTGCAGTGGTGTGATCTCGGCTCACTGCAACATCCACCTCCTGGGTTCAAGTGATTCTCCTGCCTCCGCCTCCTGAGTAGCTGGGATTATAGGCACCCAACACCACTCCCAGCTAAGTTTTGTATTTTTAGTAGAGACGAAGTTTCACCATATTGGCCAGACTGGTCTCGAACTCCCGACCTAAAGTGATTCACCTGCCTTGGCTTCCAAAAGTGCTGGGATTACAGGAGTGAGCCACCGTGCTCGGCCTGTATGTAAGTCACTTTTGATTGTCATGATACTAAGATTTCAGAAGGGAGCTAGCAGGAGACCTGACGTTGGTGGGCTGAGCATTGGCATGTGCGTGTGTGCGTGCGCATGTGCACTCTTTGTGTTTGTTTATCCGAGCTCAGCCGGGGATGGCTGAAGGGGAAGGAGCATACTGACCGCGGGGCACTGTTCAAATCCTGCATCTGCACGACCACCGGTAAAGAGGACAAATGCTTGTGTGGGGCACTGGGCTTGCCCGTGGAGCCAGAAGAGTCTTGGTGGCTTAGAGAAGTAGTGGGCTCAGGAGCAACTATGACGCAGCACCTGGGGTGCTTGGGAGAGAACTTTAGACCTTTCCTTCTCTTCTGTCTCCACCTTTCTCCCCGCTCAGGGCACAGGGGGACCTTAATTGAAGGAGCCCTTGGGGTCTATCTGGTCTGATTTTTTTTTTTTTTTCAGAATGAGAAAAAATGGAAGTCCTGGGAGATCAAGGGGCTTGTCCAAAGGCACACAGCAGGAGAGGTCAGGGGTCTTGTCCTGGTTAGCCTGATGGAGAAAAGCAATGTTGTGGACCCCAGAAGGGAGCTGCCTTACCTGGAAACTGACTGGGCTCCGTTTCCTTTATGCACACGAGCTGGGGCTGGGTCCACCTTGTCTTTCCGTGGGTCATTTTGCAGATGCTCTCGGCAGGACCTCTGTATAGAGCCCTGTATCCCTGGATGCACTGGTAGTGAACTGTCTGCCCCACCACGAAATGATAAATTCTTTCTGTGCCTTCATTTTCCCACTGTGGAGGCTCCCTGCAGTGACCTGGTAGAGGGAAGGAACGCTCTGAAGGCAAGTTGGAGACAGCGCCGAGTCCAGGTTGCCTCTTGCTAGGGACTGGACCTTTGTTCTCACCCTTTTTTTTTGAGATGCAGTCTGGTTCTGTCACCCAGGCTGGAGTGCAGTGGTGCGATCTTGGCTCACTACAACCTCCACCTCCTGGGTTCACGCAATTCTCCTGCCTCAGCCTCCCGATTAGCTGGGATTACAGGCGAATGCCACCATGCCCGGCTAATTTTTGTATTTTTAGTAGAGATGGGGTTTCTGCATGTTGACCAGGCTGGTCTCTCGAACTCCTGACCTCAGGTGATCTGCCCGCCTTGGCCTACCAACGTGCTGGGATTACAGGCATGAGCCACCTCGCCCGACCGGTTCTTACTCTTTTGAATGCTTGCTCATCCTTTCATTCAACCAATGTATGTTGAGAACATCTGAGCATGGGGAAGTTCGCTAGGCCCTGTGGGAAGGCACGAAGACCCTGTCACTCTTGCAAGGGGCAGACTTGGGGAAGAAAGGCATGTGAAGATTGTCACGAGGCGCAGACGCTGGCTATGGGAACACAGAGGAATGAGCAATTCATTCTGATTGTTGCTGCCCCGAGTGAGAGGAACATCACAGCCGGCTCTTGGAAGACACATGGCAGAGGTGGACAGTGGATGGGAATGGGCGGGGCAGTCTTAGCTGAGGCACAAAGGCAGGCTCAAGCCTATTTGAGCCAATGGAGCGTGAGGACCACCTTGGATTTCTTATGGACAAGTGAGGAAGCTCATTCTCAGGGGTGGCTGGTAGGCATCTTGGGATGATGGCAGAAGGACTGGGGACAACACCCAAGCCAGGAGGAGGGACAGGCTGAGGGAACCTCAGGGAAATGGAGCACCATCTCTGATCAAGCCACACCTGAAGCTTGACACACATGCACCCTGTCAAGACCTCTCAAAATTTCCCATGCCACAGAACTTTCCACTCACCCAGCTACAACCCAGGCCTGACTACCCGTGGCCTGACACCATGTCTTGTTCTGATTAAATCTCAGAATTCCCCACCCACAGCCCCCAACCTGGACATATGGAATTGTATGTGCCCTCTAACCCCAGCCTGTGAAACTGCACAGTGCTCCGAACCAATTGCTTCTTTCCAATGAAAACACCCAAACTGAAACGATCTTCGAAACATCCCTCAGCCAGAACCAGCCTTCGAGAACGGACAAAGCACTGGCTTCTTGAAGCCTTCCAGTAACTCTGCAGGGTGATATGAAGGAAGCAGAATAAAACAAACCAATGTGCTTGGAAATGCCATTCCAGGACAAAGTCAGTGGGGGGAAGGGGTAAGAACATCATGTTATAACTGTGCCCCTAGATTAGTCTGTTCAAAAAATAAAATAATGGAAGCTATAAGTAAATTCCAACTAATTTAAAATAAGTTATCAGCAGAAAGTTTCCTCATCTAATCTGGGAGCCCTGATTAGATCACATAGGAGGTCTGATTTCAGCCCTACTATGTGAGCTTAGCCAAGTCTTTTTAACTTCTCTGCATCTCAGTTTCTTCAGTAAATTGAAGCAACACTTCCTGGTCCCTGACTCATTGTATTGCCAGGCTCCAATGGGATGGTATCTGATCCAGTTCTTTGTAAAGTTATAAAATTAGCATAGAGCTCTGAAGTTTCCTAAGGTCAGCCTGACCTCAGAAAGCTAGGTTCTTCCTAGCGGGTTCTGTTTTTCTTTTCTTTTCTTTTTTTTTTGTTGGGGGGGGGACAGAGTCTCGCTCTGTCACCCAGGCTGGAGTGCAGTGGTGCAATCTCTGCTCACTGCAACCTCTGCCTCCCAATTTCAAGCAATTCTCATTCCTTGGCCTCCTGAGTAGCTGGGACTACAGGCACCCACCACCATGCCTGGCTAATTTTTGTATGATTGTAGAGACAGGGTTTCACCATGTTGGCCAGGCTGGTCAGGAGTTCAGGCTGGTCTCAAACTCCTGACCTCCAGTGATCTGCCTGCCTTGGCCTCCCGTAGTGCTGGGATTACAGGCGTGAGCCACCACACCTGGCCCATTTTCTTGACACAATGACTGAATCATGATTCATTTGGGAAAGCGGAGGGCAGGCAAGGGGCAGCTGCAGTGTCCACTCATGCACACACTGCTGGCCAGGACACGCGCGTCTGGAGGTTTTGAGACTCACAGGAGTGGCATGCACATTTTATAACCTTTCCCTGAAAGCAATACTGGGAAGTAAACAATTTTTTGTGGTGCATTGTCTTGTGCTTAAGGGGAAGACGCAGAGCACTTCCTTGAGGGCAGGGATCGTCGTCACATTCTTGATTGTGTCTTCTATCAGCAGGGCCTAGCACACAGACCCAACAGATGCTTGTAAGTTGAGTTGAATTTGGGTTTAATTCTATTTGGCCGGTTACTAAACCACAGTAAGCCCAGGCCTGGATTGGCTGCCGTCAGATTGGCTTAAGTGGCTGAGCAAACAGCTGTTGAGCAGCCCTGCGCTTGTTCTTGTCTGCAATGATGTCCTGGGAGGAAGGGAGCAGCCCGCCTGTGTTTACAGAAGGTAGGGAGGACTTTCTTCCTTTGGGTACACATCATCTACCTGCAAGAGAAGGGTGGGCTCATAGGAGTGAGCTGGAGGCAGATTCATCTCTCACCTGGAAGGCTCGATTGGTCCACCTGCTGCATTGGATTTTGCATTTCTATGGTTTTTCTCTCTTTCTGTTCTTCAGGTTGAGGTGTCACTTGTTTTGTTGTGTTCCTAGGGGCTAGAAAATATGGATGGAATCATGCAGATGATTTCACAAATGCTTGGTAGAAAACACTGTTCATGGCCGGGCGCGGTGGCTCATGCCTATAATCCCAGCACTTTGGGAGGCCAAGGCAGGCTTGTCACAAGGTCAGGAGTTCAAGACCAGCCTGGCCAACATGGTGAAGCCCTGTCTGTACTAAAACTACAAAAAAAAAAAAAAATCAGCCAGGTATGGTGGCGCAGGCCCGTAATCCCAGCTACTCAGGAGGCCGAGGCAGGAGAATCACTTGAATTCGGGAGGCACCAGTTGCAGTGAGCCAAAATCACACCATTGCACTCCAGCCTGGGTAACAGTGTGAGACTCTGTCTCAAAAAAAAAAAAAAAGTAAAAAAAAAAGTAAACACTGTTCATGTATTCATTCACTTGAGAAGCATACCTGGCCAGTGCCCACGATGTGTCTGGTGGTGTCTGAGTGCCAAGCTTACAAAGACGAAACCAGAGCACTCCCTCCCTCAGGTGGGCCCGCTCACACCCCTCCCAGAACTGGCCACTCAGTATTTGTGTGCATATAGCAATGCCCGTGACATGTTTCTGAACATGCATATATGTGTCTGTGTATGTCGTGTATGTTATGTATGTATGTGTGTGTGTCATGTATGTTATGTATATGTGTGTATGTCGTGTATGTTATGCATGTGTGTTGTTGTGTATGTTATGTATATGTGTGTCATGTATGTTATATGTGTGTGTGTGTGTATGTATGTCGTGTATGTTGTGTGTGTGTGTGTGTGTGTGTGTGTGTGTGTGTCTCACCGAAAGGGACTTGTTGCTTGCTGTCAATTGTCTGTGTTGTTTGGTGGCAGCAGGAGTGGTGTCACTCCACGATGCACTGATCCTTTGCTCCCTAGGCTATTCAGAATGCTTAAGGTTAGAGATGCCATCTTGATGCAATGACAATGAAACTTCTAGAACAACTCTATTGTGAAGAGTTTGGTAAAGGAGTTGAGTTTGAATGCCTCAATGAAGGGAAGGTGATCAGAATTCCAGCTCAGGATAAAAGAGGGCATCTAGGTCAGGCGTGGTGGAGTTCAAGCCTTGAGCCCAGGAGTTCAAGACTAGCCTGGGAAACATGGTGAAACCCCATCTCTACTAAAAATACAAAAATTAGCCAGGCGTGGTGGTACATGCCTGTAGTCCCAGCTACTCAGGCAGCTGAGGCACAAGACTCACTGGAACCCGGGGGGTGGAGGTTGCAGTGAGCTGAGATTGCATCATTGTACTCCAGCCAGGGCAACAGAGCAAGACTGTCTAAAAAATAATAATAAAATTGTGTTTAGTGAATGACTATTTCAGGAGCCACTGAAGTTTGTTATCCTGTAGACTGGACTGGCCCATTTGTGTCTCTAGGGCTAAGGGAACAAAAGCCGGGCTCTGTGTCACTCTCTGTTGTAGTTCTGTTTTTCTCGGTAGTCACAGAAGGAACACTTACAAGAGCTTATGCACTGACACTGGTTCTCCCAGGACGAGTGGCTAGAGTTTCCTGCACAGAGCATGTAAGGTGACCCGCTTTTTATTCTGCGGAACCCACTGTTGCATTCACAGTTCAACATGGTCCCTTCCTTGTAGGCCAAGGCTTTGAATGTGGCGTAAGTGATCTTTGGTGGATTATCGTCACAGAGCTCTGCAAAGAAAAAGTGAAGCCTGTTAGGAGCTCAGGAGGCCCCAGGCAAGTACTCACATATTTAATCCTGTAATAACTTAATCACCTATTTCTTCACTGTATTTAAAAGATTTTATGCCCCACTTTTTGCTAGAAAGGAACTAAGGCTGCTGCCATTGTTCTTTAGAAGCCTTTGTATCAGAGCTGGCTCAAAAGTTACTGCCAAGCAAGCTCCTCTCCAAAGCACAATGTATTTCAAACCTGATGAGTAGAAATGAATAAGGTTTTATTCTGCATATGCCTTATGTCAAGCAAGTATGGAAAGAGAGAGGAGGGCCAAGGAGTGTGAAGAAGGGAAGGAGCAAAGTTACGTCTATTTAACTGAGGGACAAAATGTGTCTGTGCAAAATATTTTTAGGATATACGAATTGTTAGACTTTCTATAATTAATGATTCTGTGCCATAATTTTGAGAAATATACAGAAAGTGCTTCACGGAATGTCTGGCTAACAGGAAATGTGTATTTCTCACCCACCTGCCCACTTCTGAGTTCACCAAATACCTTCTTATATTCTGAAGACCCTACCCTCCCTCAGCCTGAAAAATGGACTCTGGTGTCTCACTAAGGACGTCAGAAGTAATGGTCAAAATCAAACTATGAAGGGGAAACATGACCCAGGTCTAATCAGAAAAACAATTCCATTGCATACTTGGCAACAAGTTCTCTGCTTCCAGAGATTTGATTTTGGGGGGAAACATCACATGCTGGATAAAGGAAGTGGATGGGGAGATGGCAGGGACAGGAAGCGGCAGGAAAGCAGGAGTCTGGCCGGGACCTCTCCATCGGTGGAAGCCCACAGGGTGGCTGGTCAGGCTGTTGGCTGCACTCGTGGCTGCGGTTTGGCTGGTTGTGTATTAGTCGTTCAGGTTGAGTGAAGCTTCTCTGTGCCCTTAGACCCTGCTCAGCATCCTTCTTGTATTCTGGAAAACCATCCCCATCCAATGGCTCAGGACTCTCCTGACTCCCGTAAGAACTGAAGGTAAGGAGGCTGGGTGCAGTAGCTCGTGCCTGCAATCCCAGCCCTTTGGGAGGCCAGGGCGGTGGATCACATGAGGTCAGGAGTTGGAAACCAGCCTGGCCATCGTGGTGAAAAACACAGTCTCTACTAAAAATACAAAAAAAGTAGCCGGGCATGGTGGCATGTGCCTGTGATCCCAGTTACTTGGGAGGCGGAGGCAGGAGAATCACTTGAACCCAGTACAGAGGTTGCAGTGAGCTGAGATCATGCCACTGCACTCCAGCCTAGATGACACAGCGAGACTCCGTCTCAAAAAAAAAAAAAAAAAAAGAACCAAAGGTAGGGAGAAATCAGACAACTTGGCCATCTCTAACCAACAAAGGGCTAAGCAAAAGCAATTTAAATGGGCTCCGTGGGCCAGAAACTACAGTGGAACAGGCCACATAAGCACTCAATACTTTTTGGTAATTCCGCGATAAGGCAAGAGCGGCCAGCAGCATGGTGGGAAGGCAGAATGATGGGTTTCTAACTTCTAGCTCCAGCAGCTTACCAGCTACATAGGTTTATTGTTTTAATTCTCTAAGGCTCAGCTTCGTGGTGTAATAATAATTATTTTAAGCCAGCATGGTGGCTCATGCCTGTAATCCCAGCACTTTGGGAGGCTGAGGAGGGCGGATCACCTGCGGTTGGGAGTTCGAGACCAGCCTGACCAGCATGGAGAAATCCCATCTCTACTAAAAATACAAAATTAGCTGAGCATGGTGGCAGGCACCTGTCATCCCAGCTACTATGGAGGCTGAGGCAGGAGAATCACTTGAACCTGGGAGGTGGAGGTTGCAGTGAGCCGAGATTGTGCCATTGCACTCCAGCCTGGGCAACAAGAGCAAAACTCTGTCTCAAAAAACAAAACAAAACAAATAATCATTATTTTATTGATTTAAAGATTACAGGAAATAATATACTAAGGTAACTTGCAGAAAGCCCAGAAAATCATAGGCATGGAATAGATGGTAGTTGTGTTCCTTTCTTTTTTCTCACTGTCCAGAAAAAGAATGGTAATTCAGATAGAGACTGGACTGACGTTTACCTTAACCTTTAACTCCTGCAAAAGGAGACTCGTTTGAGCCTGGGCGGTGGAGGTTGCAGTGAGCTGAGCACCCAAGCCTGGGTTACAGAGTGAGTGAGACTCTATCTCAAAATGAAAAAAACCCAAAAAACCAGACCCCTAAAATGACCCAGACTTTGGAATTAGCACACAAGGAGTTTAAAACAATTGTAATAAGTATGTTCCATGACTTAAAGCAGAGGTCAGTAAGCTATGACCTGCAGATTTGCTGCCATTTATTTTTATAAATAAGGTTTTATTGGAAGAAAGACACACTCATTTATTTACATGTGTCTATGGCTGCTTTTCTGCTATAATGGCAGGGTTGAATCGTTGCAGTGGAGATTATATAGCCAAGTAGCCTAAAATATTTACACTCTGGCCCTTTCAGAAAAAAAAATGCCAAGTGCTAATTTAAAGAAAAAATGGTTATAATGAATGAAACAATAGAATAATCTCAGTATATAATAAAAACTATTAATTTTTTTTTTGAGGTGGAGTCTTGCTCTGTTGCCCAGGCTGGAGTGCAGTGGTGAAATCTTGGCTTACTGCAACCTCCACCTCCCAGGTTCAAGTGATTCTCCTGCCTCAGCCTCCCAAGTAGCTTGGATTACAGGCACGTGGTACCACACATGGCAAATTTTTGTATTTTCAGTAGAGACGGGGTTTTGCCATGTTGACCAGGCTGGTCTCAAATTCTTGATGTCAGGTGATCTGCCTGCCTTGGCCTTCCAAAGTGCTGGGATTACAGGCACGAACCACTGTGCCCAGCCAATAGTTTTAAAAATAAGAAAACTAAAAGCTACAATATCTGAAATGAGCCCAGCCAGGGCTTGAAGGCAAATCATATCCTGTGAGACAATATCAAACAACCTAACCTACATTTAAATGAATTCCCAAGGAGAGAAGAGAGAAAGAATGGAGCAGAAAAAAATATATGAAGAAATAATGGCCAAAATTTCTTGAAATTTGATGATAAATACTGACTTATGGATCCAGATGTTCACTACATCAAGCAGGATACATATAAAGAAAAGCACATCTAGATACATCATAGCTAAACTGCTGAAAACTAAAGATAATCAGAAAAACTTAAAAGTGGCCAGAGGGAAAGGACACATGCCTGCAGGGGAACAATGATGAATAATGAGTGACTTCTCAACAGAAACTATGGAAGACAGAAAATAATGGCACAACATATTTAAAGTTTTAAAAGAAAAAACCTGTCAGCCTTGAATTCTACCTAGAGACAATATCCTCCAAAAATGAGAATGAATGTAGTATATTTTCAGATAAAAGAAAGCTTAGAGAATTTGTTACGGCCCATCTGCATTATGCTAAAGAAAAATTTTCAAGCAACAGAGAAATTACAGTAGCTAGAAATATAAATCTACAGGAAACAACGAAGAACACTAATAAATACTTAGATAAGTGAAAAGATCACGTTTTCTTTTTAATGTCTTTGAAAGACAAATGTTTAAAACAAAAATAATAATATGGTACAATGGGTTCTATTGAACATGTAAATGTAAAATATACAGCAGTTCTAGTATAAAAGTTAAGGAGAATGGAATTGTACTGTTTTAGGTTTTTTATATCATGTAGAAAATGGTACAATATTAAGTAAGTAAACTGTGACAAGTTAAGAATGCATACTGAATAGCCTAGAGAAACCACCAAATAATACTACAAAGAGTGTGGCTAAAAGGAATACTAAATTTGTTTGGTTAGCCAAACTGAAGAGATAAAAGGAAGAATAGAGTAATGAAAATAGAAAGAGAACAAACTAAGAAACAGCAAGAGGTAGACTTGAAGCCAACCCTATAAATAATCACATTAAACATAAATGGACAAAAATTCATACATTAAAAGACAGCAACTTTCAGACTGGATTGAACAGCAGGGCCCAACTATAAGCTGTCTTCAAGAGAACACACTTTAAGTACAATAAAAATGATGGGTAGAGAAAAAAGGATAGAAAAAGATATATGCTACAAAGATAAGCATAAGAAAGCTGACATGGTTATATTAATATCAGGAAGTAGATTTCAAGATAAGAAATATTATTCTCAGATAACATGATTGTTTACATAAAATTACTGAGGAATCTGCAAAATGACTACCAGAATTTAGCAAGGTTAGCAATTTCAGTATATATATATATATCACTTGTAGTTAGTTCTGTATACTGATGCAACCAATTAGAAAATTAAAACTTCAAAAACAATTGTATTTACAATTACATCAAAAGACATAAAATGTTTATAAATAAATCTACCAGAAACTTCTAATACCACTAAACTGAAAACTCTGAAATATTGCTGAGACACATTTTTAAAAAACTACGCAAATGGAAAAATATACAAGGTTTATAGACTGGAATCTTTATTTTAAAAAATCTATTCACTTTAAATTGATCAATTAATTCAAGGCAACTACAATTTCAAAATCCAACACACTTTTTAGTAGAAATTGGCAAGTTATTTCTGAAACCTCCTTGGAAATGCAAAAGACCTAGAATAGCTAAGACAATTGTAAAAAGTTGTACACATTTGGAGGATTCATGACATCTGATATTCAGGCTTTCTACAAAACTATGAAAATCAAGGCAGCATAGTATTGGCATAAGGACAAACAGTAATGAAACAGAACAGAAAGTCCTGAAATGGACTCATTCATGTTTGTTCAATTGATTTTTTTTTTTTTCACAAATAAATGTGCCAAGGAAATTCAATGAGAAAGGGAAAATCTTTGCAACAAATGCTTCTGGAACAAATGGATAAATGTATGAGGAAAAAAGAACCTCACCTCTTATGCAAGAATTAATTTTATTTTATATATAAGCACGAAGATGTATATTCTAGATCTATACATTATAGATGTAACCATAAAAGGCAAAACTATAAAGCTTTTAGAAGAGATAAAAGCAAATGGCTTTGCAAGTTGGAGACAGGCAAAGATTGCTTATAGAGGATGCAAAAGCACTAACTATAAAAGAAAAAAATTGAAAATGTCTACTCATCCAGAGACATTAAGAAGAGGAAAAGTAAATGATAGACTGAGAGAAAATATTTACAATATATATGTTTGTCACAAATATTTGTGTCCAGAGTATATAAAGAACAACAAAGCAATACTAAAAGGCAAACAGCCCAATAAATGGGTAAAGATTTGAACAATCACTTCCCCAAAGAAGATATATGATTATCAATAAACACTTGAAAGTGTGCTTAACATCGGGTATCAATAAAATGCCAATGGAAAACCATGATGAGATAGCCCATTGGGGAAATGGAGGAAATGAATAAAAGACTGATACACCAAATATTGGAGAGGCAGTAAAGCTGCTGCAACTCTCTTACATTACTAGTGGCAGTGTAAGTAATGCAATTACTTTGGGACACTATTTGAAAGTATTTTGGCTGGGCATGATGGCTCACGCCTGTAATTGCAGCACTTTAGGAGGCTGAGGTGGGTGGATCATTTGAGGTTAGGAGTTCGACATCAGCCTGGTCAACGTGGTGAAACTCTGTCTCTACTAAAAATACAAAAATTAACCAGGCATGGTGGCACATGCCTGTAGTTCCAGCTACTCTGGAGGCTGAGGCCGGAGAATCGCTTAAGCCTAGGAGGCGGGGGTTGCAGTGAGCTGAGAGTACCATTGCACTCCAGCCTGGGTGACGGGGTGACACTCTGTCTCAAAGAAAAAAAAAGTATTTTTATTGAAGTTAAATATATTCCTACCCTACAATTCAGCAGTTCTACTCCTAGGTATTTATGTAAGAGGAATGAAGGGATGTGTCTACAGAAAGACTTTCTTTCTTTTCTTTTTTTTTTTTTGAGATGGAGTTTCACTCTTGTTGCCCAGGCTGGAGTGCAATGGCCCCATCTCGTCTCTCTGTGACCTCTGCTTCCTGGGTTCAAGCAATTCCCTTGCCTCAGTCTCCCAAGTAGCTGGGATTACAGGCACCCGCCACCATACCCGGCTAATTTTGTATTGTTAGTAGAGGCAGGCTTTCACCATGTTGGCCAGGATGGTCTTGGTCTCTTAACCTTGTGATCCACCCGCCTCGGCCTCCCGAAGTAATAGGACTACAGGTGTGAGCCACTGCGCCCAGCCTACAGAAAAACTTCATAAAATACTTATAGTAACTTCTTTCTTTTATTAAGTCCCTTCCATTCTAGGACATAGTAGCTTTATTAATAATAACCAACTCAATAATTCAAATATCCATCATTGGGAGAACAGACAAGTAGCTTATAATATAGTCATACTACAGAAACCACTCAAAAATAAAAATGAACTATTGATACAGGCAATATTAATAAATCTCAAAAATGTTATGTTGAACAGAATAGAGACAAAATAGTACACTTTGCTTCCATTTATATGAAGTTCAAAAAAAGACAAAAGTTATATCCAGAGACAGACAGTGGTTTCTTGTGGTAGGTGGGTATTGACCAGAAGGAAGAAGTAGTGAGAACGTTTATGCAGATGTACACATTTGTCAAAACTCATGAAATTGTATGCCTCAGATCTGTGCATTTCTTTACAAGTAATTTTAGCTCAACAAAATCATGGAGAAGCATACTTAGCAACTATTTTGTAATTATTCATTAGCACAAATAGCCAGGATTGACCTCAGATGCTTTTGGAATCTGAGCTCTCAATCACAAGCCAAGAACATTTCTAAACACATCAATTTGAAAAGAAGCAGACAAATTGTCTTGGAGGCAATTTTGTGCCTTAGAAACGCTTTAATTCTATGATGGTGAGTTTTTCTAGATGAGGTCATGGACATTTTCAGAGTCGTTATAAATTAGCCTAAGTGTCTGAAGAGGTCATGCAGGGACGGGGGAAGTTTCAGAACATCTTATTCTCACAGACATTCTTTTCATAAGGAACCTTTCCTGGAATTTAGAAACATGACACCTCCAGGTCTGTGGCTCAGTGACTACTGAAGAGCTTGGCTGTCCTTTTCCCTGAAACGCCTTGCCAGGAAGTTCCAAACATCACCTGAAGTCAGCAGGAGGTGGAAGAGTGTGAGCGAAGGTACCCTAAAGGGTTGCTCTTTTTCAAGCTAATGGGAATAAATTTGGGATACTTTTTAGCCCTTCTCAGCATAGTTGTATAAAATCAGCAACAGAACAACATCCAAAAAAAAAATAAAAAATTGTCTAAAAGTCTTGTACAGTAATAACAAAGGAGGATTCCATTTATATGACTCCAAAATGTTAAAATCATCTTTACTTATGTGAGCATTATTTTATTATTATTATTATTATTATTATTATTATTATTATTATTTTTATTTTTTTGAGATGGAGTCTCGCTCTTGTTGCCCTGGCTGGAATGTAGTGGTGCAATCTTGGCTCACTGCAACATCCGCCTCCCGGGTTCCAGCGAATCTCCTGGCTCAGACTCTTGAGTAGCTGGGGTTCCAGGGGCTCACCACCACACCTGGCTAAATTTTGTACTTTTAGTAGAGATGGGGTTTCGCCATGTTCGCCAGGTTTGTCTCGAACTCCTGACCTCAGCCTCCCAAAGTGCTGGGATTACAGGTGCAAGTCACCGCGCGTGGCCCATTCTTTTATTTTTTAAGACAGCATACAACTGCCCTCATTCTCTAGTTTTTCTCAGTAACAATGCTAAAAATTACTTCTCAAAATTCAGCTAGCAAGGCCTTTTCTCTGTCTTCACATTTCCTTCTGTCTTTCCAGACCCACTTCCTGCTTCTCCCAGTGGGTCTGCTCAACATAAACCATTATTTCCTTGAATATTTTCCAATTCCCAGCTCTAGGCACTTCCCCAGCTCACACCACAGGGGCCTGGGAGCTTGAGAGGCAGACAGAATTTTCCTTAGAAGATGGGAAAAGGTAGTGAACAAATTTCCACCATAAGAGCAGCAAAGACAAAAAAGAAGGTGGGAAAGGGAATATTTTCCTCCCTGTAATTTTAAAGGATGGGCACCATTCTGGATGTAGACATCATCTTTTCTGAGAGTGTTTGAAGTGTCTGGTGCCGACATACTGTGGGAAAATTTGGGATGATCAATTTGGGAGTTGGGGGCATGGGGTGGTAAACGCTCAAGGATTAGAAGTGGGGGCTCCCCACCCCACCCTAGGGTCTCACCCAAAGGGGCTGGCACAGGCTGAGAAGCAGTGGAGTCCCTGTCTACCCTGCCCGGTACTGGGCAACCGAGTGGTAGTTAGTCTGCCAGGACTAGCCCAGAAACTTGAATGGCACCCTGAGAGAGCCAGGGGTCCCTTGCCCCCCAACCCCAGGGGCTTTCTGTTTGCTTCAGGGTCCTGCCTGGGTCTCCCTGTGACCGCAGGGATGGAGATTCGGGGCTTGCCCTCATGGCAGCAGGCTCTAAGTGGGTGACTGGCATTCTAGGTGGCTTCTCAAAGCCACATTCAGGTTGGACGGAGCTGCTCCTGCACATGGTTTCTGTGGAGCTGGATTTTCTCTGTTGCACACATGCCTAGTATCTGTCTCTCCCTTTGTTCCTGAGTAGTGAGCCCCACATGGGACTCTGAGCAGACTGTATCCCTATTCTGGCAATGGACGTACTCTGGACGCTGTTACGGTGAGAAGGAAAAAAAAAAGAAAGAAAAGAAATCAGGGCTCTCAGGAGGAGAATCCTGAACCACGGGCTCTGCGGTGGTGTGGCCTTCCTCGTTAGTTTTTGTGCCTTTTATGTGGGAGGAGGGAAAAAGAGACAGCCAGCAGTTATCATGAATCCTGAAAATGCCAAGGGCTTTGGCCTGCCTGGGACACACACAAGACAGAGTCAAACAGAGCTCTTCTGATGTTGAGAGTGTTTCACATCTTAACGCTGGATTTTGCTGTGGATGGTCATTAAACAGACATAGGCAGAATCCCACCTGTTCCTCGTCCTTTGCCAACTCACCTCATCATTGCTGCTGAAATGCACGCTCATGGGGGTATCTTTTCTTGTGGATTTGTTGCCTCCAGGAATTCCGTATGCAGTTGAAAGGCAACACCCCTTGGGAGCTTTTGCTTTGTCTGGCTGAGACCTTGGCAATCACAGGTGACAGTGATGGAGAGCCACCTCCTCTGGACCGCATCACAGAACAGGTCTGGAGAATGGTGTGTGTGAATGAATGGCCCTGGGCAATGCTTCTCTTTCCACTGTGAGGTTTCCCATTCAATGGATTGCTAAAGATTCAACTTCTCTGTCTCTCTGTGTGCCTGCTAGTAAGGGAAAGGCCAGCCGTTTGTCGTCCTCCCACCCTACAAGACCAGAACGACCTAACCCAGGACAAACAGCGACAGATGCAGGGATTCAAGCCAGCTTTTCTGACTCCCAGGCACCTGCTCTCTCCTTCTGACTGTCACACTCTGCTCTCAATCACTTGTCACTCTTCCCAGAAGGACAAATGTGCAGCTTCTATGTCTTGGATTTCAAATAAAAGATGAGGAACTTGGTGAAATGAGGTGGTCTTTGCCTTCCATAGCACTATCTGCTCCTTCTGGCGAGAGGTCTAATTATTTCTTGCCACTGAGCTTAAGTCAAAACAAAACCAACCAAACAAACAAGAGGCTCCATTCAGAGTAAAGGTAAACACAGCCTGGGCACGCCAGCGGGCTTCCCTGACGTGGAATAACCAGCCCTCTTTATCTGATTTGGCCTCATACCCACAGCTCCACTCCCCCAGTCTGAAAGCCGCCCCTTTAATTTTTACCACTTCATTATTAGAATTGGAGTAGAACTAAAATTCATCTTGCCCTGAGCTACTTTTGCCTCCCTTGAGTTGACCAGAAATACCCACTCTGGAAGGAAACGTGGGAGACAGTCATCTGAGTAGAGAGCGCACGCCACCGTTGAGGAAGAGGGACATCCTGGCTGGCTGCTCCAGGGCCAGCAGGACGGACGCCGAGGTGGTTCCCAGCAGTGTGTGTGCAGACCGCCCCCCGCCCCACCCCCTGCCCAGGGTCTTGCAGATTGGGATTTGACAGGGCAGGTGTGGATGTTGAGGCTGTTTCTTTTTTCTTTTCTTTTCTTTTTTTCTTTTTGAGACAGAGTCTTGCTCTGTCACCAAGGCTGGAGTGCGGTGACAGGATCTCAGCTCACTTCAACCTCTGCCTCCTGGGTTCAAGCAGCTCTCTGCCTCAGCCTCCCGAGTAGCTGGGACTACAGATGACCGACACCATGTCTGGCTCATTTTTGTATTTTTAGTAGAGATGGGGGTTTCACCATGTTGGTCAGGCTGGTCTCGAACTCCTGACCTTGTGATCCACCTGCCTCGGCCTCCCAGAGTGCTGGGATTACAGGCGTGAACCACTGCGCCAGGCCCGTTGAGGCTGTTTCTAAGCTCCCACATGATTCTGGGGCTGCAGAGCCACAGACCACACTTGGGATAGCGAGAGTCTCCAGCGAGCAAAGCCCCGGCTGCTGCTCAGTCCCCTCTCCACCTGCCCCCTCGATGAGGACGGGACCCCCATGCCTCCAGTGCGCAGTGAGCACTGCTGAATCTGCATCCACAGCTGTTTGTGCCCAGATGCTTCCCCACTCAGCAGCTAACAGTCAATAAAACGTCATTGGCTGGAGGAAAGGTGAGTGGGTGAGAAACGTTTGTGGGTGGAGTAATTTTTTTGTCGTTTTTTCTTCTCTGATGTTCAAAGTGAGAGATAACTCACCTGGCCCCTGCAGCCCATGTGAACAACATGAAAGATAAAGGAAAAAATGGGCCTCTAAAGGATGTGGACCGAGACTGAGATGAGATTCTTTGCTCTGTGGATGAATCAAGGTCAAACTGTTTTACTCTTAGCCCAGCCAGCACTGGGTAAAAGACCTCATCCTTCTTCTCTTCCCTATCCATATATCAGAGCTTTAAGCTCTACTTTTACCCAGTGAAGATTACAATAACGCACAGAGCACAGGAAACTTCTGGATGATGATTCACTAAGCTTTACAAGGGATACAGGTGTGCATCAAAAGCTTGGGCCACTGGGTAAAGAGGGATCTGGTTCTTGCTCTAACATGGTTCATCTTCGGTATCAGAATCAGATAGATTCTGGGTGTCAGAAACCCAAATCTTCCTCCTATTCCACTCACTGGCTCCCTGTGGTCCCTTCTCATTTCAGATGCTCTGTCTGTAATATGAAATGAAAAGAACTTTCCCCAGACAAATTTCACAATCCCTTAAGCTCATTGGCTCCCAGAAGAAATCCCTATGGGAGACTGGAAAGAGGATGTTGGAGCCGGAGGCTATCTTTGATAGTTAGGTGAAGTTTACTATTTAATAAGAACTCCAAAGATATGCCTAATCAAAGGTTGTCTCTCACTTCCTGGGGAAACCCAAAGAAGCAGTTTAGGCCTTATAGAAAATAAGTGGTTTGGGTGCAAAATAAAATACTGTAAAACATGTTGAAAATCCCTTTTAACGGTATCATAGAATCTGAGAACTAGAAGAGACCTCAAAGATCATTAGGTCAACCTTTACATTCTATAGATAAGAACACTGAGCCTGTGTTCATTCCACAAGTTTGTGGCAAGCCTTGGATTACCACAAGCCTTGGATTATAACAGATTATCAGGTCCCCTGACTCCCAGTTCAATGCTTTTCCAACACCCAGAATCATCATCTTCAGGAAGGAGCTTGCTTTTCACCTATCTGTTGAAGGTTATCTCTTAAAAAGAGGTGGAGCTATGTCTAAAGTATCTGGGTGCTGGGAGGTGTTTGTGTGATGTTGTGGTTTAGTTCAGATCATTATCTTTGAAGAAGTCAGAGGGCTCAGGCCTTCCACTTGGGGTTATGTATGTAATAATAGCTATGATATCTGAGCCTTGCCTTTGGCTGCTTCTTTGCATATATTACCTTCAATGCTGACGACGGCTCTGAAAGGTAGATATTGTTATCCCCGCTTTACAAAGCAAATGAGATTGAGGTTCAGAGAGATTAAATAAGTTGCCTAAACCACACAGCTCAAGGTGGCGGGACAGAAGTCACATGAAAGTCTACCATTGCTGCCCTCATGCCTGCCTTTTAAAAAATCTCACTTTTACTTTCAGGAAATTCTTTCAAATAGCAAACATAAATGCACACAAAGAAGCAAGGAGGAAGAGGACAGAATTGTGTAGAAAAGGTTTGTAGAGGCAATTTGCTCTAAGGTTATTTATTATTTGAGAGAAGAGCTATGATACTGGTTAAATCTGGACTTTGTAAAGTCTGGATTCATGTTAAAATGTTAAAAATTACATCTAAAATGACAGAGTGAAGTGAATAACTTACAACCTATTGGAAAAAAAGAATAAAATAGGATAGAAACTTACTTAAATCAAAAGAAGGGGGAAAATGCATAGAGAGAGAAGATTAAAAATAAAGAACAAAATAAGTTAGTGAAAATTCATCAAACTATATCAGTAATAATTATCAATGTAAATAGACTAACTCTGCAGTTAAAGAATGTTGGACTGTATTTTTAAACATATGCAGTTATATGCTGTTTATAAGAGACAGGCTTAAAGCATTAGGTTTGAAACTGTAAGAATGGACAATTGAATCAAAGGAGTTATATTAACATCATACTTCAAGGCAAAAGCATTAATAGAAATACAGAAGTCAGTATGTATTGCTAAAGGTTCAATTCATCAGGAAAACATAAAAATTCTTAATGTACATGCACTCAAAAACATTACTTCAAAATATACAAAACAAGCAGCAGGAAAACATTACACTTATATACTTCTATGAACCAATAACATAACTTCAAAATACACAAAGAAAATATTGACAAAACAAGGACGCATTTAGAAATGTACCATCATAATGAGAAATTTTAACAATATCTTCCTTTATGATGGATAGGTCAAACAGACAAAAAATCGGTAAGAATAATCAAATGTAATAAACACAATTAACAAATTTGATTCCGATGATAGCAGAGTCCACTATTTTTTAGAGCATATATGTGGGACATTTACAAGGCAGTAGAGGAGTTGAAGGCAAGTCAGGGGCGTAAGAGTGGGTATGTATGAGGTAGGAAAATGGCAGTCTAGATAAGGAATAAACAGAAAGAAATGTTGAAGGTAAAACTCTGGGTGTCAGAATCTCCCTCCTGTTTCACTCACTGGCTCCCAGTGGTCCCTTCTCATTTCCAATGTTCCCTCTGTAATATGAAATGAAAAGAATTCCTCCCAGAACTCTAGCCAAATTTCGCAGTACTTTAAGCTCATTGACTTCCAGAAGAAATCCCTATGGGAGACTGGAAAGAATTTTTGGAGCCAGAGGCTATCTTTGATAGGTGAAGTTTACTCTTATGAGAAGCTGGGCTTCTTTAGATTTGAATTTACTAGCCTGAAAAGTGTAATCCCATTTTTTTTTTTTTTGGTACAGAGTTGGTTTTTTGAGACAGGGTCTTGCTTTGTCACCCAGGATGGAGTACAGTGGCCCAATCACAGCTCACTGCAGCCTCAATTTCCTGGTCTCGAGCTATCCTCCGGCCTCACTGCCTCAGCCTCCTGAGTAGCTGGGACTACAAGCATGCATCACTGTGCTCAGCAAATTTTTGTATTTTTTATAGAGATGGGGTCTTGCAGTGTTGCCCAGGCTGGTCTCAAACTCTCAGGTTCAAGTGATCCACCTACCTTGGCCTCTCAGAATGTTGGGATTACAGGCATGAACCACCACGCCCAGCCAAGTTTTTAATTTTTATTTTACCAAAGATTTTTATTATAATCTCATTCAGTGACCAGGACGTGTAGGCTTTAGTCACTTGTTGGAAGTTACACAGCTAGTCTGGGCATGGTGGTGTGTGCCTGTAATCCCAGCACTTCGGGAGGCTAAGGTGGGCAAATCGCTTGAGCCAGGAGTTTGAGACAAGCCTGGGTGACATAGAGACCCTGTCTCTACAAAAAATACAAAATTTAGCTAGGCATAGTGGCGTGCACCTGTGGTCCCAGCTACTCGGGAGTCTGAGGTGGGAGGATCGCTTGAGCCTCGGAGATAGAGGCTGCAGTGAGATTGCTTCACTGCACCCCAGACTGGGCGACAGAGTGAGACCCTGTCTCAAAAAAAAAAAAGAAAGAAGGAAGAAAAGAAGTTGCATAGCTAGTGGTGCAGACCAGTACCAGAGATGGAAAGACAAAGTGCCACCTCCACAGACTGCAGACAAAATCTACAGCCCCACCTCTGCTGCCAGCCTAAGCCCTGGTGACACTGAGAATTTGGTCAGGTGGGTTACTCACTTGATGGTTCTTTCTCACTCAACTCTTGACTTTCTTTGTTTATGAACTCCCTCAACTTTCCTTTTTCACATATCAAAATTTCCCCACTTGTACTCATCATTTGCTCTTTTTTTCTTTTTTTTCCTTTTAGATGGAGTTTAGTTCTGTTACCCAGACTGGAGTGCAGTATGTCGGCTCACTGCAACATTCGCCTCCCTGGGTTCAAGCGTTTCTCCTGCCTCAACCTCCTGAGCAGCTGAGATTACAGGCACCTGTCACCATACCCAGCTAATTTTTGTATTCTTAGTAGAGTTGGGGTTTCGCCTCTTTGGTCAGGCTGGTCTCAAACTCCTGACCTCAGGTGATCTGCCTGCTTTGGCCTCCCAAAGTGCTAGGATTAGAGGCATGAGCCAAGGCACCTGGCCCATTTACTCTTTTTTCTGTGGGTGTCTCTCCAAGGCTAATTCCCCCACTGTGCACTCTGCCCCCTCCAATTACCCACTCTCTGGCAACTCTAGTCTCACCGGATCCCCTCCACCAGCTGATGAGATCCCAGGTATGTAAAGGTCCCCCCAGCAATCAGCCCTCTCTTTTCCTCACAAATCAGTAACTCCCGAGAGTCGTGTCTCTCACTGTTTCTACTTCCTGTCTAACCCATCCCATGACATGCCTGCATCTTCTGCTTCCACTAGAACTATTTTTACAAAGTGCATCAAGAAGCTCCTAGTGGCCAAGTCCAGTGGCATTCATTCTCCTCAAAATTTGCTTGGTTTCTTCGACTTTTCCTTCCTAAAATTTTATTTTTGGCATCATAAGAATCATGAGCTCCTGGTTCCAAATTTCTTTGGCTTTCTTTCTCTGAATGCTCATTTAACTTGCATCTTAAAAATGCTTGGCCAGGCGTGGTGGCTCACACCTGTAATCCCAGGACTTTGGGAGGCAAAGGCAGGCGGTTCACCTGAGGTCAGGAGTTCAAGACCAGCCTGGCCAACATGGTGAAATCCATCTCTACTAAAAAATAGATGGGTAGATTGCTTGAGCCCAGGAATTCTAGATTAGCTTAGGCAAACGGGCAAAACTCCATCTGTACAACAATTGCAAAAATTAGCCAGACACGGTGGCACATACCTGTAACCCCAGCTATTTGGGAGGATGAGGTGGGAGAATCACCTCAGCCTGGGGAGGTCAAGACTGCAGGGAGCCGTGACCATGCCACTTCACTCCAGCCTGGG
Source organism: Cheracebus regulus (assembly GCA_963574635.1). Classification (NCBI taxonomy): domain Eukaryota; kingdom Metazoa; phylum Chordata; class Mammalia; order Primates; family Pitheciidae; genus Cheracebus; species Cheracebus regulus. The sequence goes on along the minus strand of CAUYQU010096629.1, from coordinate 237,830 downwards.
TGACAGAGTGAGACCCTGTCTCAAGAAAAAAGAGAAAGAAAGAAAAGAAAAAAGAAGCTTCAGCATCCTCTTTAATTTACCTCTCCTTTGCCCTCATATTCGATTATTTCCCAAGAGTCATTATTTCCACCTCTGCAACACCCTTGTACACATCTCTTCTCTCCACTGACTTTTGATATCTTTTGTGGTTCCATACAAATGTTAGTAGTTTCCTTCCATTTCTGTGAAGAATGCCATTGGCATTTTGATAGGAATTGCATTGACTCTGTAGATTGCATTGGGGAGTAGGGTCATTTTGATAATATTAATTCTTCCAACCTATGAACATATGATGTCTTTTCATTTTCTGTGTGTCCTGTTCAATTTCATTCATCCAATGTTTTATGGTTTTCCTTATAAAGATCTTTCACCTCCTGGGTTAAATTTATTCATAGGTATTTTATTTTTTTGTAGCTCTTGTAAACAAAGTGATTTTCTTGATTGCTTTTTCAGCCAGTGCGTTCTCCTCTCTATTGACTTTCAAGACTTGACTACAGTCCTCCGAGCTGCTCACCTGCTGTGGCAAGAGCATCCTGTCATTTCTCTCTTCCTTTCCTCTCTCCATCTCTCCAACATAGCTCTAAAATGCCATCAAATCAAGCATCCTCAAGCACAGAACTGACTGACCAGTGGCCTAATAAATGGCCTAGAGATAAAATCTGATGTGTCCTCCACCTTTGTGATTTATCTCTGGTAACATCAACAAGAAGAAGAAGCCTCCCTTTGTTCTCTTTTGTCCAGCAAGTGGGTTTTCTAACATGGAATACGTTCTTGTTGAGCAGTAGTGACTGTATTTCATTGCTTTACTTTGGGCATCGAGCTGCCAATCAAACAGCAGATGACAGATTCCTCAAACCATTAACCTCAGACACCCCAAGCCATTTCCTTTCACTATGCTGATGTCCTTTTAGGCCTCTTGACATAGTGTCCCTTGCTGGGAATCCTGCCCCTGCCCATGAGCCGGGCGACAGAAGGAATGCTGCTCTTAACTGTAAAGGGCCTGAAAGGTGGGTGGGCGTTCATCTGGCAGGTTAGGCACGTCAGGCCATTCTGTCAGAGAATGTGTAAAAGTGCAAAACAGCATCATCATATTGAAGCTACAAGAAACTACAGGGAGAATGTTTCACTGAAGCATGAATTGTATGAGGGTATGAAAGATGGACATATGAGGGTCCATATGAGGGTTTGAAAGATGGACATATGAAGTAACGTAAGTGAAATTGACATCTGTAAAATGCTCCACAAATTTTGATTGTTGCTACGATGACCTCTTGAGTAGTGTTGTGTTTAGAACGAAATGATAAAATATATAGTTACTTTCTAAGCTGGAAAACAGTATTTAAAATGTTAATTACTTAAAGGTTGATTGTGTCAGAACAAGGAAATAGAGTTTCTTTTGAATTCATATTCTAAGAACTATTTATGAGAATGCCGTATTCAGTTGTTTCCTCTCACCTATATTCACGTTAATAGATTAAAACAGATTTAAATCTTTGGAAGCATGGTCAATTCTCCGATCGCTGTCAACCAAATCACCATGGTTGAATCTGAATACTTTCAGTCATTTTTGGTTGTTATTGACTGCCAGTATCACCTATTATTTATTTAAACTGTCTTATTTACAAATACACTTTTATATGTAACTGAAAATTTTTTCTTAGCCATCACTCAGTCACACCTAAATTTGTGATACATGGTATTGTCTTAGTTGCTCGCTTTGCCTTTTGTCTCTCTTTTCCTAAATCTACCTTTTCTTCCCCAAAGATGCTCAAAGACTTAATGATATCTTTGGGTTTTTCTCACTCGAGTTGACTTTAAAAGAACACTTGTTATTAGTGATCTGATAAAACTGGGAACACAGGTAAGGCGCACAGTTGTTGGAAAAAAGAAGAAAAAAATAATCATTCTATGTAAGGAATTTAATTAAGTACTTAGAAAACCCAAGACGGCTAAAGTATTAGAACTATTAGAAGTTTGACAAGGTGGCCAGATAGAAAATCCATTTATAAAATTCAACATTTTTTATATATCAGCAATAACCAATCCAAAAATATAATGGAAAATGATATTTGTTAACAGTTACCAATCCTTAGTTGCCAGAAATGTGCTAAGTTCTGAACAGAAGCTCCTAGAACTGGGAGAGATGTTAATTAACTGTGGACTTTTAACATCAAGAGTACTTTGAGAACTTAAAGGGTGAGTTAATTCTAAAAGTAGAATTAAAACATATAATACACAAACCAATAGAAGGAAAAGAGAAAATAAAGGAAACTCAATTTAATAGAAGCCAAGAAAGGATAAATGCAACAGTAAAAGAAAAATAAGGGTTAATAAAATTTCAAAATAAAATAGCACAATAAGTTCAACTGTAGTACAATAAATACAAATGGATTAAGCTTGCTTATAAAAGACAGAGCTATTCTGATTGAGGGGGAAAATTTCCCCCAAAGTCCCCTACAAGGTCTATTTTTGTTATTTTGAGAGACATCCTTAAAATATAGTGACATGTGAAGGTTGAACTAAAGGGCTGGAAAATACATTATATGTAGATATTTAGAAACCAAAAGAAAGCTCTATAGCTACAATAACATAGACCAAAAAAGTAATTTCACAGATAAAAATCACTGTGGGAGTTATAATAATCTTGAACCTGTGTACACTCAACAAACATATTGTTGATAAGGTGGCCAGATATAAGATAGCTCTGTAGCTACAATAACATAAGAAAAACTAGACCCAAAAGGCATTTTCACAAATAAAAATTCTTCTAGAAGTTATGATGATCTTGAGCCTGTATACACTCAACAATACATATGGCTGATAAGATGAAGAATTACAAAGAGAAATTAATTCTACAGTCAAACTGGAAAATGTTAACACATTGGCAGCTGATTTTAGCCATGTATCAAGAAAAAAAAAATTCTGATCATTCAGAATTTATCCTGGCAATAGTGAATGGTTTAATATTAGAAAATCTCTCAATGTATTTAAGTACTTCTATGGTATAAAGGGAGAAAACCCATATGATCATTTTAATAGAAAAAGAGGAGCATCTAATGATGATGAAAAGAATATGCATTATTGATTAAAAGAAAAAAGTTTTAAGATAGTAGAAATAAAAGGTATCATGGTAGATGCTGAAATCTTACAGAAAATAACATGTACATGATACCTTAAAAGCCTTCTATTTAATGGTGAAAACATATACAATTCCTGCTTTTATTCTCTATGGTATTGAACACCCCATTGGATGCAATGGAACAAGCAAAAGAAATCAGAGGAATAAGAAGTGGATAAGAAAAAATAAAATTATCATTTATAAATAATAATGACTACTTAGAAAATCCAAAAATCTATAATCCATAATACATAAAGAAGACTTACAAATCGGTAAGTAAAAAGCCAACAACCCAATAAAAATAAGGACAAAGGATCTGAACAAGGAGGCCACAGAGACGACCAAAGATACATGTGAAAGCATGCTTGATATCACCAGTTACCACTGAGACTCAAAGCATGCTTGACATCACCAGTTATCACTGAAACTCAAGATAGTGCTGAGATGACCAAAAGCACATGTGAAAGCATGCTTGACATCACCAGTTACCACTGAGACTCAAGATAGTACTGAGATTTGATTTCATGTTATCAGACTGGCAAAACAATGTTAGAATTTCCTAATGGGAAGTGATGATGAGGAATTCAGGATATTTCATAAATTGCTGATGAGGATGGTAGATCAGCATCACGATTTCAAAGAGAACAATTTAAATATAGCAGTAAAATTGAAGCTGTCCATGTTCTAATATCAGTGAACTCACTTCTAGGGATATTCCTAGAGAAATTCTTGCACATGTTACACACATTCAAGGCTGTCTATTAGAGCATTGCTTGTAATAGGGAAAAATCAGACACAATCTAACTGTCCATCAAAAGAAGGTTAGATTAATAAACTGGCATTATTAATAACTCTGTATTATTAGACATGTAATAATGTACAGTTGTTAAAAAGAATAATCAAGAATGAATCTGAAAAACAGTGTTGAGTGAAGTTGCAAAAAGAAACAGTATATTATATATTTATGTATAAAATACATATATATGTATATAATATGTACATATTATATAATATATATTATGTACATATACATGTATGTATACATTTGTATATATTATATATATAATATATATGTATATATTATGTGTATGTATGTATATATATGCATGTATTATATATACATAATATATACACATATACATATATGTATATTTACACATATATACATAATATATACATAATATATATGTATATATACACATAATATATATACATACACATAATATATATATACGTATATATTATGTATATATATACACACATAATATATATACATATATATTATGTATATATATACACATAAATATACATATATAATGTAAAATATATATGTATCTATTATATAATATATATGATATAACATATATAATATAAAATATATATGTATATGTATGCATATATATGTATATATACATATGATATATGTATATATTATGTATAAAATACATATATATTTATATGTAAAATGCATAAATATATAATATGCATAAATATATTTATGCATATTGTTATATATTTATGTATATTATGTATTATATTTATGTACATTATTTGTTATATATTTATGTATACATAATACATATTATATCATATAGAAATATATTATAAAATATACAAAATATAGATTTTGTATATATACATATAATAAATATACATAAGGTACTTAAATATATACATGTATATATTATGTATATTTGTATATATTTATGTATATTATGTATATTAAAATTTTATGTATAAATATATACTGTTTCTTTTTGCAACTTCAGTTGCAATAACAAATATTATTATTAAAATATATAATATACTGTTTCTTTTTGCAAGCAAAGTTGCAGAAAGAAACAGTATATTGTATATTTATGTATAAAATAAAAAACAAACCAGGAGTGTATATTGCATCAGGAGATACAGCCCAGGTTCAAGAGACCAATTACTGGAGGGGAAAGAATGGGACTGGGTTGGACACAGAGGGAGCTCCACTGTATCTACAGCATATATTTGTTCTTGTTTTTGTTTTTTGAGATGGAGTCTTGCTCTGTTACCCAGGCTGGATCTCGGCTCACTGCAACCTCTGCCTCTTAGATTCAAGCAATTCTCCTGTCTCAGCCCTGCGAGAAGCTGGGATTACAGGTGCCCACACCACACCAGGCTAATTTTTGTATTTTTAGTACAGATAGGGTTTCACCATGTTAGTCAGGCTGGTCTTGAACACCTGACTTCAGGTGATCTGCCCGTCTTGGCCTCCCAAAGTGTTGGGATTACAGGTGTTGGGATTATAGGCATGAGCCATCGCACGCACAACAGCATGTATTTAAAATAAACAGAAAGACATGAAACAACCAAAATAAACTGTAAACATTTACTGACTCCTGATGGTGGACGTCATCATCCAATATAACCATCACGAGTCGATGAATATAACCATCGACTCGTGATGGTTACATTCATCTTTGTGTTTTTCTGTATTGTTTGAAATTTTAATAATCTTAAAATGTTTATAGAACAAATAGGTTTTTCTTGCCAACCTCCCAGATGCTGATTCTTTACCAAAGCCTCTTTCAAAGGAAGTGATGAGTTTAGGGCCTTTTCCTTTTGTCTGTGGATGTGGAAATTTATCAGAGAAAGAAACCCCCTTTCCCCTAACTCAGTGGCAAGGCCACAGCGGGAAAGTCCAACTCCCAATTTTGTTTATTAAGTCAGTCATCTGAATCACCTCTCAGTCCTCAGCAGCTGAATTCGACGCAGTGATTAAGCCTAGAATATCTTCCTGGAGTAGGTGGCAGTGATGCAAGGCAGGTGAGCCCCAAGGTGGGGCTCAGCCCACAAGCATTCTCGGCTTTGCCCAGGAAGAAATTCAGAGGCAAGCCAGTGGTAGAATAGAAGAAAACAGCTTTATTGAAGTGGCAATGTTACAGTTCTGGCTATGTTACAGCTCCGTGACTGCTTCTGCAGAGCAGGGATACCCCAGAGGCAGAGAGTAGCAGCTCAGGTCAGTTTTGCAGTCATATTTACACCTACTTTTAATTACCTGCAGTTTAAGGGAAATTCTGCAGTTTAAGTTTATGCAGAAAATTCTAGGGAAGAGGTAGTAAATCTTGGGTCCTCTGGTCACTGCTATGGAAAGGGGCAGGAACTCGTGGGTGTTGCCATCGCAATGGTAAGCCCACATGGCACACTCATGGGCGTGTCTTATGGAAAGCTGCTTCTGTCCAGTCCTGTTCTTGCTAGTCCTCAATTTGGTTCGGTGTCTGAGCCCTGCCTCCAGAGGTCCATGGTAGGTTCCGAATGAGTACTTGGGTGTGTTGGCATTGGCACTGGTGCTGTTCCCCATTGATTGGTTCATTCATTCAAACATTCGCCTTCCTTGTTTCTTTCTTTTTTTTCAAATTTTGACTTATTTATTGAATTAAAATAATATTATGTATACAATGGCAATCTATATGCAGAGCAATTTAATGCATCATAATATATACAATTATCTTTACAAAGTCAGGATGCAGGATTTCATTCAGCAAGCACAAATGTTGAAGGAAATGTGGGAGAAGTAAAGTACCTGTTTCAGGGCTTGAGGGGATTTAAGGAAGTTGCTGTCATCAAAGAAAAGTTGCCTGATTCCCCGGGGAAGGGAGAAGGCCATGTGCTTCAAAGAGGAGATCTTGGGGCACTTGGGCACATCTCTGTAGTAATTAGCACAGAAGCATTGTGAGTTATTTGTTATCTGACCCACAGTTTCTGAGGCCTGGTTGGCTGGGTCAAATAGTCAGAGTTTCCGCAACCCAAAAATAAGTAACTCACAGAGTAAGACCGTTTTGGAGAACAACTGTGCCTTACTCAACTTACTAAAACAAACCAAACAAAACAGAAAAACATGGGGTGTGGGGTGGAGGGATCTAGTTATTTTCTCCTTACTTAGAAGGGAAAAAAGAAGCAGGGACCTAAAAATATCCCTACAAGCAGCTGCTGCTAAAATACCACATTTTGGGACCTCAAATGCTTCCGCAAAAGAAATGTTGGGTGCTGGTTATTTTCTAATCCTGGGAGTCTTCTTGGTCGACAACAAGCTTCCGGGCATGAAAGAGTTAACCGCAAGCTCACCACAGAATGTCAACCCGATTAAAATTAAAGAGTTATCAGATTTAAAAGGGGAAGTAGAAACATATTCTTTTTCTTTCTCTGAAATCTAAAAGGAGTTTTTCCTCAAATCTTTAAAACCAATTTCTTGGGATGGAGTCATATTTTTAGTAGAAATATGCTAAATCGGTGACCCCCACCCACAGTCTTTTCTGCAAGGAGAGAGACTCTTCTGAGAAATTGGAGCAAGGAGCTGAGGAAATTTTCAACTCAACGGAATTTCCCCTGAGATTGTAAAGAAAGACAGAATAAGTAAGTATAACTTACTTACAGGTAGAAACTTAAGAGGGAAACAGAAAAGAAGGAAAAAGGAAAAGTCATCAAAAATGATGGCAGCCTCTGAAGTCATGATGCTAAGTGTTTCTCCTGGGAACTGAGGCCCAGGTGGACTCAGGTGAGGGCCGGTCCTGTTGACACAAATCCTAATTGTGTCAGGAAGGCCAAGCCCACGTGTCCAGTACCCAGAGCTTCAGTAGGGGTTCCCAGCAGCCGGGCTCACTCTGCCCTGCTCCTCACCCATTTCCCAGCGGGGCTTCTTATACCGCTTTTCCTTCCTGCTCTCAAGAATTCACACTCAGTTTCATACAAGACACGAGTTGCATAAACTGTGTGTTGTTAATAGGTATCATGCCCTTCCACGGAGAATGACAATCCAAATGTGGAAACACAGGGTGAAAACCATGGGAAGCAGGGAGCACTGATTGAGGTTCTAGGGTGCTGGGGCCTTCAGATACTACATGTGATTTTGCTTAAGAAGGGTTCAGTAGAGACAAATAGCATCATGAAAGTATCAAATCCAAGTGTTCACAGGTGCTACCCCAGACATCGGGGAAGACAATGACATTTCAGGCACTGCAGGATTGCTGGGGTGGGCAGCACAGAGCAGAGGGAAGGTTAAGGGTATAGGTTACATGGTACCAAAAGCCCATGCCTGTGCTACAGGGACTGGCCTCAGACACACAAATGCAACCTCAAGGCTTTTGCTGAGCTCAGATACTCCTGCAATGGGCATTCACACTGGGCTTCTTGGAGAGCTGAATTCCAAGGCAGCCACTTTTCCTGAGCACATGGGACCTTAAGATGCAGGTGGGGAGCCCATGTCCTATTGGAAGGTTCAAAGGCTTCCTCAGCACAGTGCTGAGAAGATCCTGCTTTTTACTCGGGTGTAGGACAAGTTGTTACTAAGCCACAGAATGTTAGGACTGAAAGGGGCAAAGACCCTCTCCATCTCTCTGCATGCTTGCATGGAGAACGTGTCTGCATTGTGCAAGGACTCTCAAATCCCTGCACGCCCTGCACAGACCCTAGCCCTGAGGAAGTGCTGGACCCTTGCTGATCTGCAGAAGGGGTAATCGGACCATGCGGACACAACCAGCCCACGGAACAACCCCCGTGCCAACGACATTCCATCCCAACCTTATACCATGTGCACAGCACCTGATGCTGTTGGGGTCAGGAGTGTGGCCTGTGCCACACCCAGAGCATAGGACGAACACAGAGGAAACACTAGGATGGCAAAGGCCATTTGTCACCTGGGGGCCTCAGAAGCCACAGCACCAGAGGAGGGCTCAGGAGTCAGCCCACTCCAAAGCTCTTCCTGCCCATAGCATGCACTCTGCGTCCTGCACTCTGTGCCTGCAGGCCACCGAGAACAACAACCATGTCAGTGAGGCGCGACATGCTGCATGCTGGGCGCACAGGAGAGCTCACAAGTGCAAATGCTCTCGGCTTCCCAGCCACGGATGAAGGAGCTTATTATGAATATGAAGGATAATTAACATTTTATTTTATTAGACATCACAATTCAAATATAATAAAGTATATACATATAATATAAATACATCATAAATGAAATATATAAAATATATCTTGTGAAATTATCTTATATGATAATAAAATAACTATATAACTATATAATAAGCAATTAAGATGTTATATAAAATGCTATAGTATACTCATTAATAGAATTAGTATATTATGTGATAAAATACAAATATTTAATGAATAAAAGACATCATGCAATACCAGAGTATAATAATATGGTTAAAATGAATACTTATGCAGTAATTAATTATGAGATGATGTCTTCTTCTCATCTCCATTCTATAGAGGCAGGAACTAAGGCACAGAGAGGCCCAGTGACTTGCCCAGAGCCACGTAGCGCCTCAGTGGTGGAGCTAGGACTTGGACCCAGGCAGCCTGACAAGTGCGTGCTCTTACCCATGAGTGTCTGCCTGTCCTCCCGCCTTTCCTTCCTCATGTGCTGGCTGTATCCTGCTCCTGAGGCCCCTGTAGACTCTGACCCTCAACTGCCCTTGTCATATGTCTGTCCTGCATCACAGGATGGCTGTCGTCGGAGTCCTGGGGGCAGGTGGTGATGAGTGAGCAAGAAGAAGGGTTGCTGACGTTCAGAGATTTTAGAAGTTGGAATTGCCAGATATTTAGGCTGGATTCGATGCATGGAGGACGGAAAGGAAGAAATGAGGATTTTGCTCAGATTGCCTGGGCAATGGGGAGGATGGGGTACTATTTATTGACATAGCAAAGAGAGGAGAAAGAGCAGGTCCAGGGATGGAGGACAGTTTTGGAAGGGTAGACTGAGCAGCCTGTGAGGCACTCACACAGAAAGGTCTGAGGGAAGGGTCTTTGGCCATGCAGACTAGAAGTCCAGCAAATCACATTTAATGAGCACCTACTGTGCTCTGGTCACTCTAGGCAGGCTAGCTTTTGTAGCCTTACAGCACCCAGCAGGGTCTGTGTCATTCCCATTTTATATGAACAGAAGCTGGGGTCCACTAAGGTTAGGAATCTGCCCTCATGGACTCCCATGGAGGTTACTCAGCGGCCCATGGGTTTGCCTTTATGCGTCCCTTCATTCTTTACATGAGCCCAGTGCTGTCTCTCCAAAGTACAAGTATGAGACCGCTCTAGGATGTTCTGTTCCTTCCAGGACAGTTTAAACCCAGTGACATGATGAGGCTCCAAGACACAGCTCATGCCCAGCTTTAGAATCCCCACTTCTACCACATGCCTGAGCTCTCCTGCCTTGAGCTCACCATGTGTTTTGTCTTGGGCCTTGCTCATTGTATTAGTCAGGGTTCCCCAGAGAAACAGACCAATAGGATGTATGTAGATAAATAAGAGAACATTTATAATGGGAATTGGCTCACTCAATCATGGAGGCTGAGAAGTCCCACAAGATGCCAGCTGGAGCTGGATGACTAGGAAAGCTGGTGGTGTGGCTCAGTCTAAGACTGAAGATCTGAGGACCAGAGTACCCACTGCTGTAAGTCCCAGAGTCCAAAAGCTGGAGAACCAGGAGTGCCATTGTCCAAGAGTAGAAGAAGATGGGTGTCCCAGCTTGAACAGAGAGAATGCAACCTTCCTCTGACTTCTTGCTCTAGTCTGGCCCTCTATGGTTGGATATCTTCACCACACTGGTGAGGGTGATTTTCTTTACTCAGTCTACCAACGCAAAATGTACCCAGTCTGTTTCATTCAAATGCCAGTGTCTCCTGGAAACACCCTCACAGGCATACCCAGAGAGAATGTTCTGCCAGCTCTCTGGGCATCCCTTAGCCCAGGCAAGAGGACACATTACAAGGAACCATCATGCTCATGCACACTTCCTAATGCGTTTCTACCTTCTTAACTCCCGCTTGCCGTGAAGGTCTCCCATTGGCTGTCATCTTTCTCTAGGAAGCCTCTGGGACCCTTCACCTGTCTGGGCTTTGTGGCATTTCTCTGCAGTACCAGACTTTGCTCCCTTTTCTTTACACAGCACTCAACATACTGTATCTGTCTCACTCCCACCACCTTGCTAGTGCCAGCACAGAATGGCATGCCAAGGCTTTCATAAAGGAAAGTAGAAATTCACAAGTTCAAGCTAGGGTTTGAATTCAAGCCTGTCAACTTTCCAAATTCGTAAGACTTTTCCATTCTCTCAAGATGCTTTTCTGGTTGGGAAAAATTCCGGTAGGCAGACGAGATGGGGAGGATTATGGAGGGGTGTGTTCCCGGGACTCCAGCTTTGAAATCACAAAAGAGGAGGTTCCCTTTGAAGGACAGGAGGAGACCTGCTGGCCAAGGCATGCTATGTGCTGAGGGAACAGTCTTGGCTGGAGAGCATGTTGTGTGCCAGGCAGGGGAGGTGGCAAAGTACTCCTGAAGCAATGGAAAGGACTGGAGCTCTTGCAGCAGCAAGGGCATCCTGCGAGGTGCTTTCAGGGAGATTAACTTGGGGATGAATCACAGGGTGGCTGAAAACCAGAGTCTCAGAGCCTGTCTAGGAAGCCCAGGAGATCAAGGGAGCCGGTTGACAGCTTGCTTCCTGTGTCGGGCCTGAGCATATGGATTCTGCTCAGATCCACTGACTCCTTGCTTTCTTGGGAGAGTGAATTACTGCCTCATGGTCTGTTTCCTCATCTGTAAAATGGGAATGGTAGCCGCGCGCGGTGGCTCACACCTGTAATCCCAGCACTTTGGGAGTCTGAGGCCAGTGTCACTTGAGGTCAGGAGTTTCAGACCAGCCTGGCCAACATGGTGAAACTCTGTCTGTACTAAAATACAAAAATTAGTCGGGCATGGTGGCAGGTGCCTGTAATCCCAGCTACTTGGGAGGCTGAGGCATGAGGAATTGCTTGAACCCGGGAGGTGGAGCTGAAATTGCGTCTCTGCACTCCAGCCTGGGCGACAGAACGAGACTCTGCCCCCCAAAAAAGTGGGGGACAGGGGAATGGTGCCAACACTCCCCATTTCCTAGGGTGGCTGTGAGGAAGCTGTGAGATCACAGAAGCAGAGCACGCAGCTCGGCCTGCCTCCTGGGAGGGCTCAGCTGCGGGGGTCCCCGCGCAGGAGAGGAAGAGGAGGACGGGGTCCCTGGCTGCAGGTCCTCTGCGCTGGGCAGGAAGCGGGGCCAGAGAAGCGCAGCTGGAGAGACGCCCGCCGGAGAGGGAAAGTGAAACTGCTGGTCTGGCGGGTGAAAGGCAGTGAAAGCCCGAAGTGCAGTAAACTGGGGATCAACACCTAGACCCGAAAGGCTCACCCTGCGGTCTCAGCGCCACCTGGGCGTCGTCGGCACCAAGTCTGGAGAGACGGCCCTTTTATTCTCCACCCCCTCCCCTGCTTTTTTTTTTTTTTTTTTAAGGTGACTGTTTGTTTTGCTTTCCACTTAAGGAGTTTTCTCCTTTACAAAAGTTCTTTTTGTTCTAAATCAGGCTCTAAACAGAGGTGCTGCCACAAGCACCGGAAGCAGAGACCACACCGGGGCTCAGCTGCGTCGCAGGCTCTGCCGGGGAAGCCACCAGGCCGGTCCCCAGCCAGCGAGGTGTCACGCACGCAGCCGGGTGTCATCCCCAAAACTCCCGGGAAACTCTCGGGGCGCCGGGGCAGGAAGAGGCTGACGTCAGCTTAAACTGCGGGGACTTCAAACGAAACTTTTAGAATGATTCCTTTGCCCTTTACTTGGTAACGTAATAAACTGATTTTTCTCTGAAAAGATCGGCCAGTTTGCTTCGAAGGGCTCATTTCATGAGGAAGACACACACACACACACGCACGCACACACGCACACATACACACGCACACATGCATACACACACACGCACACACACACACACAGGCACACACGCACACACGCACACACCTTTCCTTTTTTGGGGGACAGTCTCGCTCTGTCGCCCAGGCTGGAGGGCAGTGGCGCGATCTCGGCTCCCTGCAGCCTCTGCCTTCAGGTTCCAGCGATTCTCCAGCCTCAGCCCCGCGAAAAGCTGGGATTACAGGCGCCCGTACCATGTCGGGCTAATTTTTGCATTTTTAGTAGAAATGGGGTTTCACCATGTTGGCCAGGCTGGTCTCAGACTCCTGACCTCAGATGATCCGCCCACCTCAGCCTCCCAAAGCGCTGGGATTACAGGCATGAGCCACCACGCCCGTCCATATATATATATGTGTGTGTGTTTCTCTCTCTCTCTCTCTCTCTGTATATGTATTTTTTAAAAAACATTGCTGCTTTGCTACAAAGTACATGATAATGTAAACTGGACGAATATGATTCCTTCCTCCCTTCCTTGGAGAGGTCACAGACTTTCAGGGTTGGAGAACAGTTCCCACGCATGTGCGTGGGGCACTTGGACAGAGCTATTATTAAAGGTGCTTCTAGAATCCTTGGGGAATGTGGGCACTAGCGAACAGCTTGTTATTAAAGGAACTGCAATACTCCCACTTGAAATGTTCCCATTTTCTCTGTAAAGGAATTTCTTGAGCAAAGGGAAACGGTACATCCTCCGTCTACATCAAGTTTAAAATGAGTGGTGTTTGGCTTTAATTATTTTAGTAGTTGATGACAAAACAACACTCTCTGCTGTCCTCTCTGTGCCTAACATGATGTGAATGAGGCGGTCCTGATGTGAGCTGCGCTGGTTTTGCAGGGGATGAACATCGATATGTGTGTTCCATCGACTCCTTCTTTAAACTTCTATCTCAGCACTTAGCCTGCGTCATAATTGTCTGTGCAGAGGTCAAGGACGGGCCCCCATTCATCTCTGTGTCTCAAACCCTGTGCCTGACACACAGCAGTTGCTCAGTGAACACTTGCTGAATGAGTGAATGCACAAAGGAATGAACAAAGCAATGACCAGAAGTCCTGCCACTCAAGAAGTCGTTTCCGATCACCCTGATTTCCCCCCTTCCTCCTGTACCCCCAACCATCTGCTACCCCTGCTGCTGTAGCAACTTCTTCTCTCGGAAAACCTTCTCAGGGGAAAACGTGCCCCTCCTCATGCCTCAGAGGCACACACCTATCCTTGCCTTTGTTTTTTATTGCTGAGAGGACAGAAAGCAGCGGCTTCTGAAGGAGGTATCTATTTTGGTCCCAAACAGAAAAGAGTGGGTGATTCTGTGGGCAGAGGTGGCAATTCCTGAAGGTGGTGTGGTGACTCACGCCTGGAGGTGCTCAGAATTTCCTCTGTTTTGTGGCTGCTGGGGCAGGTCCAACAGTGCCGCTTTCTCTAAAGATGCTCCACACTGCTCTGGGGGTAGAAGGAGGGCTGCAGGGAACAGCAGGAGCTGGAGAACCCAGACCCCAAGGACCAGATGGGCCCCAGACCTTCCTGCAGGAGGCTGGCTTCTCCAGCAGCTTGAGGAGTGCCACGCAGCTCTGCGGGGGTCACCTCACTCAATGTTCCTGGGGCTGGAGGAGCAGTGGCATTACTCAGAGCCTACTGCTTTACCTTTGTCAAAACCAAACATAAATCCCCTGCTCACATGGCACCTTCGTCTTTTGACCTTTAGCAGGAGGAAAGAAGACAGGTTCTGGAATGAGACCGCCTGCTTCCGACCCTAGCCCCTTCCTCATAGGGCTATATCGGGCAACCTATTTAACCTCTGTAAGCCTCAGTTTGCCAGGCCTCAGTTTGCTAGGCGAAAAACGGGGAAAATCATATGACCCACTTTATTCTGAGAATTAACCAACGTGATATGGTCTTAACATAACACCTGAAAAATCGCATTTAGGCAATGGATATTCAGTGTCGCGGTTCTAGCTAGTGTTCAAATGTTTTCTGGAACAAAGCTCAAAGCAAATAAGCCTGAAGGTAAAAGTAGGTAACAGTATCAGAGTTGGTGCATGGCCGGCCTTAACCAGCCATCTGTTTGCTGGTCCACAGCTTTGCTCACCTCCCTTTCCTACCAAAGGAAATCAGGGGCTGTTGGCGACGGTCCTATCTTCCACACTCTTTAGAATAAAGAAACCGATGGCTTCCATACAACTTCCTTACTTAAAATTAATTATCATTTTACAATATAAAGGTGGGGTCTCACTATGTTGCCCAGGCTGGTCTCAAACTCCTGGGCTCAAGGGATCCTCCCCTCCCAGCCCCACACAGTGCTGGGATTATAGGCATGAGCTACTGCTCCCTGCTGCAGCTTCCTTCTTATCCATTTAAAACACTGCTCTTTCTTCTTCTTTTGGGAAAAATGACTCAATTGCTGCGAGTCCAATTGCACCATCTCATTCCTGTGCTACATGCAGCATGGGAGGAAAAAGCCTGGGAAAGGCAGGGACGTGGGCCAGGAGCTCGTCTGGCCACACCTTCCACCATGGGCAGGCCCCTCGGCTGGCACAGGATATGAATACTTCTGATCCGTATCTTGCCCATTCCTCTTCCTCCTAGCACAGTGACCTTCCAGTCAACCCCACCCATGCCACCCACACACTTAGTTGCCTTGGAGTTTTCTGCCACCTGAAGCCCTCCTGTATGCAGGATGCCTGGATCTGGGTCAAGGGCTGCAGGCAGAGCTGCTGGTCAAAAGCCCCCTGGGAACTTGTTTGGGGTAGGAGTTGGGGAGTGGGCTGTCAGGACCGAAGCACTGGGACTCCGGCCTTGTGGTGTGCACGTGGCTGGGGCTGGGTCGGGAAAAATGTGGAGGTAGGGAAACAGGACCCAGGACTTCTTTGGCTACCATCCAGGGTCATGTGGTACTGGCCATAGTGATCACTGACCCATTGTACCAAGGACATCTGCTGGGGGCCAATGACACCTGCAGAGACTGCAGGTTGAAGCAAGGTGGGAAGCACTCACATGCTGTCTGAGCAAAAGTAGTTGTTTTTGTCTGAGAATCTTTAGTCACCTGAGACTCATTTTGCTTGGCACACACCCAAAACTGCATGTATGTTGAAATATGGCTCATTATGTAGTTGTCCTGGCAAACACCTCATCTCACTAATTGGTCAGCTCATCGCTTGTGGAACATGGTCCATGTATATGACTCCAGCAAAATCACTAGAAAACACCATCCTCCAGCCCTTCTCCTGATATTCAGAACCACCATTCAGAGCCAGGAGGTCCCAGGCCACCTTCTCTGAGAACTTTTTTTTCTAGTTCTCCAGGTAGCATGTTGCTCTCCCTGTTCTGATCATTCATGGCATTCTTTGCAGTATTTGATCTATCCCAGATTGGTTTTCCCTTTTTCTGATTTTTTTTAAGAGATGGGTCTCACTATGTTGCCCAGGCTGGTTTTGAACTCCTGGCCTCATGTGATCCTCCTGTCTTGGCCTCCCGAAGTGCCAGGAATACAGGCTTGAGCTATTGTGCTCAGCCTATTTTTTCATTTCAATCACAAGTTCTGTGTGGGTAGAAGCAATGCATATTTCTTCTCTGACATGATAGCCTCGTTACTCAAAATGGGGTTCATGTACCAACAACATAGGCCTCATGTGGAATCTGTTTTCACCAGAATCTTAGGTGCTAACCCCAGACCTCTCTAGTCAGAATTTGCTTCGTGACAAGATCCCTGGATGATCGCTAAATGCACTAAAGGTTGAGAAGTACTGCTTGAGCACACCTGTTCCCAGTGAATAGAAATGAGATAAAACCAATCATGGCCATCATTATTCCATCTTTCTAATTTGGTGAGTTTCAGTCCTAAGTGCAATTTGGAAGCATTCGAGGAACTGGAAGAGAAGGTATTGTGACATTCGATTCTGTTCCCCAGAGAGACTGCTTAATTTTTCTTAACTAGTCTTGGACATCACTTTTTAAAGCATCCCGGATGCACACTCTAATGTACAGCTGGCGTTTTGAACCATTACCCTCCACACATTTCCCAGTGGGAACTGTGTTTTCTTTTTGACAGAAGCAAACCCCACAGTCGCCTTGAGATCAGTCAAAAAACTGAATAATCTTAGAGTGGAAAATACCTAAAATTTCTAGAGACGATTATATTATTGTTTTCCCCTAAATGAGTGAGTTACTTGAGAATATGGTGGAGGATTCAGTGGGGGATATCGGCAAACACTGTTGACTTACTCAGGGATGGGAGCCACTTAGCAGATGTTTCGTTTCCCTTGTTAAACTGTGAGCACAAGAAGACAAGAGCTGGAAGCTTCCTCTCTGTAATCCCTATGCATGAATGGCTGGAGGAAGGCATATCACTGAGAATCCAGGTAAGGATGTGCAGCGAATATTGAGCCGAAATTTAAGAGGGCTGGATCCTCATTCAGCTTCTATGTGAACTCTTTCAGTGAGGAAGGTCTTAAAGCTTTTAGAAGCAATCAACTGAATTAAGATTCTCTTTTCAGCTGGGCACAGTGGCTCACACCTGTAATCCCAGCACTTTTGGAGGCCCAGGCACGTGGATGGCTTGAGTTTCAGAGTGTAAGACCAGCCTCAGCAACATAGCAAAACCCTGTCTCTCCTAAAATTACAAAAACGAGCCAGGCGTGAGGGTGCTCTCTTGTAATCCCAGCTACTCAGGAGGCAGAGGCAAGAGAACCACTGGAATCCAGGAGGTAAAGGTCGCAGTGAGCTGAGATGGCACCATTGCACTCCAGCTTGGGCGACGCAGTGAGACTCTGCCCAAAAAACAAAACGAAACAAAGATTCTCTTTTCTCTTCTCTCAGGAAAAGGCCTGGGATAGAGAAAAGAGATGGATTCCCACTTGTGTAAAAGTTCTCCCGTGGGAGACAAGAACGTTGTTTAAGAGGAAGAAGTCCTACACAAGCAAACAAACAGCAGAAGATCCGTCCTCCCTGTCCAGGGCGGGAGCACAGTGGACCACCTGCTGCTCCCTAGGCACTGCTGTGTCTTGGCTCACAGGAGCCTCTCTCCCTGGAACTGATTGAAATTGATTGGTCCCTTGGGGCTCCCTTTCCATGTCACCCTCATGAAGCCTTCTCTGATAGCCCCACGCTCAATAGATCTTACCATATATGACTTGTGTTACTATTTCTATGCCTTTCTCCTCCTCACCAGCTTATGACTCTCTCAAGGATCAGGAGTATGTCTTGCTCATTTTTACATGTCCTATGCTATTGAAAGGGAGCATAAGAGGTACTGGATAGATTTTGAGAACTGAGTTACTGGAGTTTTTGCCTTGACACCTGCAACTGCAGCAATTACAGAAGCGGTGGGTCACACTTGGGTGCAGGGCAGTGCCTCTTGAGAGCTGGAAATGACCCATGGCGAGACATCAGGCTTGGGTGCATTGACACACAAAGGTCACTCAACACTGACTCTGCCAGTGTGTCTTCATTTGAGAAACTTTTTCATCCAAAAGCTCCACAGCTTGAAAATGCCTTTTAGGCAGAGCTTATTTTATTTCCTTTCCAGAATCCTTGACATAGAGTGATGGAGCTGGAAGGGAGTTTCAACATCCCGGGGTTGACCTCCTCATTTTACAGAGGGAAGTCTGTCAAACACTCACGCCCTCACCATATCTTCTCAGTGCGTTGACCCACTTTCTGCTTGCTGCAAGGTTTACTTTCCTGCTGATTCTATTCCCTGTGACCTCGGGCAACATGCCTCATTTCCTGAGGGAATTCTCTGTTTATCTGTGAAGTTTCTGCTCATTCTGGGGCAAGAAGAGGAGCGGGGAAGGAACGTGAACAGCTGCCATGTTGAGGGACTACCTGCCTTGATGGTATCCATAGCTAGCAGAGGAATGACCCCAACAAGTAATCACAAAGAGGGTTGGGCATGGTGGCTCACGCCTGTAATCCCAGCACTTTGAGAGGCCGAGGTGGGGAGATCATCTGAGGTCAGGAGATCGAGACCAGGCTGACCAACATGGTGAAACCTCATCTCTACTAGAAATATAAAAATTAGCCAGGAGTGGTAGCACACGCCTGTAATCCCAGCTGCTCACAGAGGCTGAGGCAGGAGAATCACTTGAACCCAGGACGCAGAGGTTGCAGCGAGCCAAGATCTCACCACTGCACTCCAGCCTGGGTGACAGAGTGAGACCCTGTTTCAAAAAAAAAAAAAATTGCAAAGAGGTATAAAGAATATCCAAGGCTTTAGGCAAAAATCAGTCTGGAATATTTCTCTCTGAGGGCAGTGGGATGGAGTAACGGAGTTACAGAGTCCACCAACCTCTCAATATTAGCACCTCTAACTGACGCATTTGTGAAGCTCATTCTTTTGGTGTAGAATTGTGAAGTCAATTTTTTTCCTTTTTCAAGTCTCACATCTAAAATGAAGGCTATGCACAGGTGATTTACCGAACTGCCTATTTAAGGAAAGTAGCAACTGTTTTATGAAGTGCCCCAGTGTTCAGGAAACCCTTCAGCTTCAAGGCATGCTGTGAAGATGAATGAGGTAACAGTGGCAATAATACTTTGGGACCTGAAGAAGTTGAAAGATTAAATGTGAAGGGCTGAACATTTTGTGTTTGGCTGACAAAGGAGAAGATGGGAAATTCCATTGTGGGCAGCTGTCTTTACAAGAAGGGATAATTACACAAACACATCATCTCAATGGGTTTCTGCACTGTTTTTTTGTTTAATATTTTCGAGTCTAGAGGATAAAGATTTGATCACAGAATTCCTAGAATGAAAGAAAGATGATCAAGGGACACATAAGCTCTCAGAATTTCCACAGTTCTGAGAAAGGTGCCTTCAATAACGTGCCATATTGGTAACAGCAGGAGAATTCTCTTTCTGACCACATCGCAGGACCCAGTAATATAGAGACTAAAAACACTCAAGTTGACTAACACGTCCTCATAAACCCTCACCATGTTAAATGGTGGCTTTGGAAATTTTCAGAATGAAAATCTGCCCTTATGAATCAGCTAGAAATTGCATCTGTTGACAGTGTGATTTCATTAGAGGACTCTCACCCTGAGGAATAAAAAGACTGATTTGCTTCAACACTGAGTTCTTCTTGGAGAAAGAAGGTCTGTGATGAGATGGTTTCCTACCCTGGAGTGATGCCTGAAAATTCCTGTTGATGCCAGAAACTCCATCCATGTCATTGTCTTTGGCCACTGGGTCCTCGTTTGCCTCATGATTAGACTATTTTGAGAGCCTTATGACCTGTCACTGTGCACCTGATCTCTCTCCACTCTATGCCAGTATCATCTCCATAAAGCTCTGATCCCTGTTTGCAGTGAACAGAAACAACAATCCAGGGAGACCAGGTTCAAACCCTGGTACTGTCACTGCCTGTGCGAGTCTGAGTTTTGGGTTCTTCTTCATCTAGGGGATCATGACATCCATACTGCGAAGTGACTGTGAAGATTACAATAAGACACATATCTGGCACATAGGAGGTACTTTATAAATGGTAATTTTAAATTTTCTTATAGTTCTTTATTACCTACTAAGAGAAGTTAAGAAGTTATAACTAGGAGAATTCTCTTTCTAACCACATCCCAGGGCTCAGTAATACAGAGACTAAAAATGCCCAATGCCTTAGATGATTCGTTTGATCTCATCCTAATTTTCCGGTTTGAATTCCCCACATCCCCACCCTCCCTGTCCAGGGCAGGAGCACCATGGAGCACCTGCTGTTCCCTAAAGCACTGCTGTGTCTTGGCTCATAAGGGTCTCTCTCCCTGGAATCTCATTGATGGAAATGCACTGGTCCCTTGGGTCCCCCATTACATGTCACCCTCAGGAAGACTTCTCTGGTAGCCCCCCGCTCCATAGATCTTACTACCCTTTAACTGGTATTACTATTATTATGTCCACGCTTTTCTCCTCTTCACCAGGTGATGAATTGCTTAAGGGTCTGGACTATGTCTTACTCATTTTTGTGTTTCCTACAGTGTTGAGGGGCATATGGGGCCTGGACAGATGTTGAGAATGGAGTGAAAGAAAGAGTCCTGATGGAACACTACTTTCCCTGCCCCCACCAAGACCATTCAGACCCTTGGATAAGTCACCAGTGGCTGGAAATAACACAAGTTTACTTGAAATGTGTTTCCCAGAGGCAGAACATACTAATTGTAAAGATTTTGCTGTTCTGGTTTGGATTGAGTTAGTGAAGACCCTGTGGAGGTAGAAATCACATTAAAAACCTTCCTGAAAGTATGCCCTCTTTATAAGAATGAAGCGATGGACTCTGAGGACTCAGGGGAAAGAGTGGGAGGTGGGTGAGGGATAAGAGACCACAAATTGGTTGCAGCGCACATGCTTGGGTGATGGGTGCACCAAAATCTCACAGATGCCCACTAAAGAACATATTCATGTAACCAAACACCACCTGTCCTCCAAAAACCTATTGAAATAAAACATATATAATAAATAAATAAAGTGCCCTCTTTAAAGACATTCCTGCATCTGGGCCAGCACACAGCCCAGCATGACTTGGCCACTTCCCCTAAACAAGCAAGCAGACTCCTCAAATGCATCATCATCTTACATTTCTTAATAGATTATTTCTGCAGCTGGTCAGCATTCTACTTCTTGCCATTATGAACTCTCAAAAAAATTTGTAAACTTTCACATCTGTCTTCCTGAGTAAACAAAGGGAAGACATTATTAGAAAATTCACACTCAATTAGGAAGCGTGGTTTGAGGTAGAAGTTGGTGGTTTTTTATTTCTTTAAAAAAAAAAAAGTCTCGACCATGCGCAGTGGTTCATGTACTCTGGGAGGCCAAGGTGAGTGGATCGCTTGAGCCCAGGAGTTCAAGACCAACTTGGGCAACATGGCAAAACCCCATCTCTACAAAAAAATCAATTAGCCAGGCGTGGTGGCATGTGCCTGTAGTCCCAGTTGCTCAGGAGGCTACGGTGGGAGGACCGCTAAGCCTGGAAGGCAGAGGTTGCACTGAGCCAATATCATGCCACTGCACTCCAGTCTGGGTGACAAAGACCATGTCTCAAAAAAAAAAATCTTTCAGAAACCCATTTGAAAGAAGGAATGAAATTAAAATTTTGCCTGTATAAACACATACACATATACATAGCATGTGTATACACAGGAATATGAGAAGTAGTCATATTCTAAAGGTGAGTATGCATATTTGAAAAAATTTCTGTAAAGTTTCACTTGTAAGGAAATTCCTAGGTATTATTTCCTGAGGCAGTAAAGCAAGGCATACATCCTTGAAGCTAAACTTCTCTGAGATCTTAAATTATCCCAGTATTTGATATATGAGCACTGATGTCTCCAGCAAATTAACCTGAACTTAAAGAGCTTCCTGATAGCCTCTTAGCTGACTCGTGGAGTGCAGAGAATAAAAGGAAATTCATTGAAGAATAAAAGATAACTTCTGGAGGAACCTGCTCATCAGGGCCCTGGTAACATCCAAATATCATGTCACACTATTCATCCCAGAATTAATTGTCAAGGACTGTAAGTGACAGGAGAACCTAATGCTATTTCAGGATCTCTTGACAGACCAAGGAACACTGAGGCATAAACCGGGGTCTCTGTAGGTCACGGGCAAGAGGTGGAACCCAAGATTCAACTTCCTTCTCGGAACCATCTACTTGGGGCTCCCTCTGGTTCTGTGGCTGGGAGAGGGATGCCCATCAGGCTTCCCGGAATTCCGGGGGCACCCACAGGCCCTTACCTGCCTGGTAGCTGGGCACTATGATGAACGTGAGCAGTCCCCACATCAGCAGGTGTGAATGCATCTTCCTGGCCCTTGGGAGCAGCCGGCGCAGTCAAGAGGAGGCCTTTCTCTGCAGAAGGCCCAGTTGCGGTCAGCCTTTCTTTGGCATCATGCTGGGAGAATGTGAGATGGGAAGATCAGTCCTCCTGAACTGTCACCCCTGTGGGCCCATCAGGTGTCTAGCGGAGTCAGGAGTTGCTCTCTTTAAGTATTGGGCTGGTGTGTTCAGCCAGGAAACTGCCTCTCACTCTTCTCTCATTTGAAATATAGGAAGTGTTTTTTTTCTTTCTTTCTTTTTTTTTTTTTTTTGATGACAATATAGTTTGCGGTAATTTTCAAACCAGGGTTTTTTTTCAAGTTCAATTGCTGGAGGTGTGAGCTGGGGTTGATGAGAAGGATCAAGCTTCATTTATGAATCCTTTCTTCAGCTACGCCCACAAAAGGAGAGGGAGATTCCCCTGCCGTTGAAGGTAGGGTGAGCAAGCACTTCTTGGCAGTGGTCTCACCCAGCACTTTGCAAATTGAGTCCTTCCCCAGGGCTACAGCTTCCTGGGGAGTCAGCAGGGGCCACCTGGGATGAAGGAGCAAAGTCCTGCCAAGATTCTGGTCAGGCAGCCTCTAATATTCAAATAATGGAGAAGGATGCAGCAAACTGATGAATCCTGAGAATTCATAAATAATCCCCCATGATTTATAATCTGTGAACTATAAACAAGCCATTACCATTTCACTGCAGTGCCCTGGGCTCTTGAAAGTGTGTTGTCATTTTATAAGGTGTTTTGCTTCCAGATTTGTCTTTCTCTTAAAGGATCATGCAAAAAGTGGGCTTTGGTTTTAAACTTTGGATTTTTGTAAAATTCAGTCTTATTTATTTATCGACACAAGTGCTCTTCTGATAATTGTGAAATGGTTGACTATGTTTTGCTCCCTGCAAGTTTGTCTCAGACTTTAAGCCATTGGATAGAGAGGGCAAAATACAATTGTTTAAATACTAGAAAGCAAGCAAAGATATTAACAAAAAGAAAATCATCCAGGCAAGATGCTTCCAAAATGCATCACGTTGGCTGGGCCTGGTGGCTCATGCCTGTAATCCCAGCACTTTGGGAGGCGAAGGTGAGTGGATCACCTGAGGTTTGGAGTTATGAGACCAGCCTGGCAGACATGGTGAAACCCCTGTCTCTATTTTTAAAAAATACAAAAATCAGCCAGGCACAATAGAACACACCTACAATCCCAGCACTTTGGGAGGCCAAGGCAGGTGGATCACTCAAGGTCAGGACTTTGAGACCAGCAAATTCCTTTTTATGGCTGCATAGTATACCATGGTGTATATGTTACCACATCTTCTTCATCTAGTCTATCATTGATGGACATTTCAGTTGGTTCCATGACTTTGCTATTGTTAACAATGCTGCAATAAATATACAGGTGCATGTGACTTTATAGTAGGATGATTTCTATTCCTTTGGGTATATACCCAGTAATGGGATTGCTGGGTCAAATGGTATTTCTGATTCTAGATGCTTGAGGAATCTCCATACTGTCTTCCACAATGGTAAAAACTCTTTTCTTATCCTCAGAAAAAATGCACATCGGCACACACCCTGTATAAATCTGTAGGAAGTTTCAGGACCATTATGAGCACTTTGTTTTGTTTTACTTTGCTTTGTTTGAGACAGGTCTCTGGAGTGCGGTGTTGCGATCTCAGCTCACTGCAGCCTCTGCCTTCTTGACTCAAGTGATCCTCCCACTTCAGCCTCCCAAGTAGCTGGGACCACAGGCATGCTCCCATCTCAGCCCCGCAAAGTACTGAGATTACAAGTGTGAGCCATCACACCCAGCAGTTGTGGGCGCTTTGAACTTCAAGGGTCGAAGGATCTCAGGTTAATGTGTGAAACTGTGGGCCTCTAGAGGATGGCCCTATGTCCAGCTTATTGGTGAGCTCACACCACCTAACAGTGCATAACACATATGGGTGTCCAGTCACTGTGTATGAAGACACACGTGCATATGAATATAACTGGCATATACTAAAGCAGTTTCAGACAAATTCTTTGTGAGGCAAATTCAAAGTTTTGTTTCAAACCTGCCGCAAGGAGGTAATTTCCAATAAGTCCAGTTCAAAGATTTTTTACCTAGTAGAGGTTTTTTTTTTTTTTTTTAAGAAAAGGTATTCAGATAACATTGGTAGATTAAGTTCAAGAAAAGAACATTTGGTTAAAGGTAACTAAGTTCATCCAGGGAGAGACGGTCAATAGTGCAAGCCGAGTCTCATTTCATCAGGAAATTGCTCAAGTCTATTATCAGAAACGCCTGGTACTTCCCAGAAGAAACTGCTCATCACAGCAGACAACACATTTCTGACCCAGACCGACTTCCCTTAGGTTTGTGACCACTAATGATCATAAGAAGAGCAATTGAAATTTAGGAGGGAAAAGTTGCTGAGCTGATATGATCAGGAAAGTCCCATGTATTTTCCTTGAAGGATGGATATGGCCTCGGTAGGTGGTTCCTGACAAAGGGCGAAATGTCAGCTGGATTCAGAGTCAGGTGGACCTTGAAAAACAGAGTAAGATCTGTGGACTTCAGCCACTGAGGCTGTCTAACCCAGGTGGAACATAACCGAGTGATGTGATAATGAGGCTGAGCTGGTGGGGTGTGCAGGGGAGACTGTGGTATAGAGATGCTGAGATACTCTCCAGGAGGGAATTAATAACTGGAGGAAGGTGAAATAAATTGGAATGGCAAGAAGGCTTGATGCCAGAATATCAGGCAAAGGGAAAATACAATTTTTAATGCTTGAGTATGGGGCAAGAAGTGGGAAATGGAATTTCTGAGCTTTGGCGAGGAGAAAATTCACTGATTGGAGCTCATCAAATGGACTGGTGAGCTCCAAGTGCATGAGGCTGAGGTTAGGGGATGGTGGGGCGGAAGTAGCATTTGTGGATGGGAGTCAGTTGTTCACTTGGATTGTTCTCTTGTTCTTACAATGTTGGACAGTCCTTGAAGACAGCATTTATTATCCAGACAACTTCACAGCTTGATTTGCCACCCCTAACCCCAACCACAATAATGAACAGTTAGCTTGCAACAGAAATCATTTCTGTTTATGAGAGTCTAGGTTGGGGAGCTGGGGCAAAGGAATAGAGGAAAAAAGGAGATTGGTGATGAGAAATCAATCACCTTTCGTTTTCCTTTACTCACCCTCGGGGCTTGTCAGTGGTCACTTCAACAAGGCCCGTAGAACCAGCTGAGAGTGGTGGCTTATGCCTGTGATTCTAGCACTTTGGGAGGCTAAAGTGGGCGGATCACCTAAGGTCAGGCATTCAAGACCAGCTGGCCAACATGGTGAAACCCTGTCTCTACTAAAAACACAAAAATTAGCTGGGTGTGGTTTTGGGTGTCTGTAATCCCAGCTACTTGGGAGTCTGAGGCAGGAGAATCGGTTGAACCTGGGAGGTGGAGGTTGCAGTGAGCTGAGATCACGCCACTCACACTCCAGGCTGGGGGACAAGAGCAAAACTCAATCTCAAAGAAAAAAATACCCATAGAACCAAGTGGCACAGACACCCCTATGAAAGGAATAACCATGAATCATTTAATACAGAAATAAAAGGGAAGGAGGAAGGATGGGATAAGGAAGAAGGAGGTAAGAGAGAAGTGAGCTCAGAGGGGAATGGTGGCCCCCTTGGTGACGGGCACCATAGCTTGCTCACTTTGACTGCTGAGGATGTGTCACTCTGGGGACTACAGGCTACTAAGAGGACCTCTGCGCTGAATCCCCCGAGGATTGTTCTCAGGCATTAAAACACTGGTGCTCAGAGGCTCACTTGGTGTGGAGGCATAACATGCAAATTGGAGGTGGCCAGGGTGAGAAAACTTGCTCTACAGAACAAAAGAAATGCTGGCCCATTATGGAGAAGTCATGCTGAGGAGAGTGGCAGAGAAAGGACCCAGACAGAGTGGAAAGAGCAGAGGAGCTTTGGAGAAATAATTGAGAGCTTGGAAGAAAATTTAAAAATCATTTGAAGAGAGGAGTTGGCAATATGTTAACTCTTCTCCCCAAGAGCCCACAAAAAATCTTGAGTAAAATTCCCATTTCATCTTCATGCATTTTGGAATTGAATGAGGTTTGAGACATGTTGAAACATGGAGCATGACTTCCTCTATGAGCCAGGACCTGTTTAGTCTAGGAATTATGGGGTTTCTCCCTTTCCCCTCCTGCTCTGTCCTCTTGACTGGTTCATTGCTTACCAGCATCTCCGCCAGGGGAGCGCAAGGAAAGGAAAAGATAAAGCTGAGCGTAGTGGCACATGCCTATAGTCCCAGCTACTCAGGAGGCCAAGGCAGTTGAGGGTCGCTTGAGCCCAGGAGGTCAAGGCTGCAATGAGCTATGATTGTGCCACTGCATTCCAGTGAGGGCCACAGAGCAAGACCTTACCTCTTAAAAAAAGAAAGAAAGAAAAAAGAAAAGGAAAGGAAAAGGTGAAACCCAGATGAAAGAATTTCACCTCTGTCACATAAGCCATCAACAAACATTGACTGAGCACCTGCAATTAATCAAAACATCATGCTAGAACCTGCAGGGACAGCCAAGATATAAAGACATGGCCCCGCACTGAGGATGCTGACAGTCTTCCCAAAGAGGAGAAGAAATGTGCACTAGAAAGGGGAGGTGACCGCTCAGGTCTGCAGGGATCTGTTCAGCGATCAGGCCTGCCCTGCACTACACGCTGGCACCACATGAAAGCAGCCTCACTCTCTCATCTCAGACTTTCTTTTCTCTAGAGGAGTGATATGCTGAGCTGTGGTCTCAGAGCCAAAGTTGAACAGGAGAGAACCCTTTGCTTTCTGGAAGAGTGGTAGTGGAAGGACCAAAGAGATGGCAGAGAGCCTGCTGTTTATGTATTGGGTGTTCTTATTAGGCTTAGTTGGAGGTCGTTTTCCCAGACCTGTGGTGGCCCCCAGGCTTTTCTCTCTTTTATCTTGTAGTCATGGACCTGAAATGTCCACACGAGGTCCCACAAATTACATTTCACTTAGCTCATCTACTCTTGGGTGTACCCTTTAGTAGAGTTCAATTCAGTACATATCAGTGTAGGATCCAGGAACAGGGAGCTCTGCCCAGGGTCTGGGAGAAGCAAAAACAAAGAAGGGTTTTTGCTCCCAAAGAGCCAGCGATCTAAGTGTGGGAATTTGGATTGGAAGCAGAAAGCCTCCAATTAATTGCAGGCACATCTGTCAAATTGGTGATCCCATCAAGAGCAAATGAACCAATGCAGGACAGCCTGGAGCACTTGGGTCTTCCGTCTTCGCTTGTGAAGTGGTTGGCGGATGGATAGATGCTGTTGCTGAGATCGGTGCCTCCCATGGCTGGCAGGCGGGCAAGAACACATCAGATTCTGCCCCAGTTGGCACTACGCAAACAGGGTTATTTCTCTCAAACTGGTGTTGAGAGAATGCAGCTGCTAATTCTATGAAATCTACAGGTGCATCCTGTTATTGCACACTAAGTTGAATTTCTGCAGTTTGTAATTTCCACCAGATTTTACTAGACAACGGCACAGGGGTCCTGTGGAAAACCAAAATCCACTATGAATCAACCCAACTCTACTCAAATGTCTCGTTCCCAAGCCGCTATTGACTTGTGGGTTGCGCCACCCATAAAACACTGGGAGAGAACAGTCAGTCGGTTTGTGTGAATCATGAACTGAATCTCCGTCCCCAACAATTGAAAACTGACTTTGTTATCAATTTGTGGCTTATGGTGACCCATGCTGTTGGGTCCCACAGATGTCGTCAGGAGGTCCCCTTTCCATTTGAGAGGAGGACATATTTGCTGGGGGGATAGCAGCATAGCTCCCTGCCACTTCTGTCATGATTTTAGTTCAGGGATGGATAATAGGGTTTATCTCTCAAGCCATTACTGATTAGTTACCAATGGTGGCCCAGGATGAGGATTCTGAACCCCTGCTGGAGTGCAGGGGGCTGTGGACTTTGCAGGGAGGTGAAGGCATGCTTGTGTCACATTTTGTCTAGACGTCTGTACAGCTTTTCAGCTGACTTCCCTCACTCGAACATTTCTCTCCACTCCATCATTCTTATCCACTGCTTCCAGTTTAATCTTTTCATTTTTATTTTTTTTGACTGAGTCTTGCTCTGTCGCCCAGGCTGGAGTGCAATGATATGATCTTGGCTCACTGCAACCTCTGCCTCCCAGGTTCAAGTGATTCTCCAGCCTCAGCCTCTCAAGTAGCTAGGATTACAGGCACCCATCACCACGCCCAGCTAATTTTTGGTTTCTTTTTGTTTGTTTGTTTTAGTAGATTCAGGGCTTCAGCATATTGGCCAGGCTGGTCTCAAACTCCTGACCTCAGGTGATCTGCCCACTTGGGCAGTGCTAGGAGGGCAGAGTACTGAGATCACAGGGATGAGCCACCGTACCCAGCCCAAATTTAACCTTCTTGAAGCATACTTTTCCCTGATCTAAAATGTAATGTTTTAGGAGTGCTCATAATGTCTGTGAAATTAAGCCCAAATTTCTTAGCCTTGTATTCAAAATCCTTCATAATCTGCCCTGGCCTATCTCTTCAATATGAATTCTCCACTATCTTTCATGCTGTCTTTGCAACAAAAATATCCCCAAGTGAACAACAGAACAAAACAAAAATCATCAACTGTTCACTAGTCCTGCAACACCGCCTCCTCTTTTCTTGGCTTCCTC
Organism: Cheracebus regulus; assembly: GCA_963574635.1. Lineage (NCBI taxonomy): Eukaryota > Metazoa > Chordata > Mammalia > Primates > Pitheciidae > Cheracebus > Cheracebus regulus. Next base: position 208,474 of record CAUYQU010096629.1, on the reverse strand, counting down.
TTTTAAATCCGTAATCCCAAAGCTCACTCATTCCTTAACACCCAGCTCCAGTGCTACCTGCTGAAGGAAGTCTTACCACATCCCTCCCTCTGGAGTTGCTCCCTCTCCTCTGGGCTGTTCCCTTATCTGCATCTTAGTAATATTGAAAGTAATCACTAGTGGCCAGGTGAGGTGGCTTACGCCTGTAATCTCAACACTTTGGGAGGCTGAAGTGGATAGATCACGAGGTCAGGAGTTCGAGACCATCCTGGCCAGCATGGTGAAACCCCATCTCTACAAAAAATACAAACAAATTAGCCAGGCATGGTGGTGCCTGCCTGTAGTCCCAGCTACTCGAGAGGCTGAGGCAGGAGAATTGCTTGAACCCAGCAAGTGGAGGTTGCAGTGAGCCGAGATTGCACCACTGCGCTCCACTCTGGGCGACAGAGAAGACTCTGTCTCAATAAAATAAAATAAAATAAAATAAAATAAAATAAAATAAAATAAGAAAGTAATTACTAGCATTGATTAGGCACTTACTACACAGCAAGCGCTATGCTGAGAATGCTGCACGTGTTTCTCACTGACTTCTCACAGCAGTCTGGTGGGGCAGGCATGCCATCACCATTTCCATGTGATAAATGCAGGCACTGTGTCTCATTGTGGCTGTGAAACACCCACACTCACGTAATTCATGAGGAGTGGTATTGTGTCTAGGTCCTAGGTCTGGCTAACCCTTAAACATGCCACAAGTCTGGCTAACCCTTAAAGAGGCCACAATCCTATCACTCTTGGGACATTTACCAATTTAGAACTGCCTTGTAGCTCTCTGGAGACACAGCTGATCATTCCTGCGAGCCTCTACATACCTTTAGAAGGAGGATATACCTCTAGGTCACCTTTTTCTTCCTAGTGCTGAGTTCAGCACTCAGCATGGAATCCATGCTCTATAATTAAGTATTGAGTGAATGACTGCATGCAGAACCTTTTTAGAGCTCTGGATTTGGGAAACACAGTTAATAGAGCATCAGCCTTCACTGTATTTCATCAGGCTTTTACTTTGTGGAATTGGATTTGAGAAAAAAAATCACTCAGTTGTGGCCCAAGTCTAGATTCCAGAATTATGCAATGTCTAAGAAGGGCTTGATGGGAACCGTCAGCATCCGTAGGGAGAACGGTCAGTACACTCAACCAGGAATTCAAGGAACAGGATGTAATCAGCCTGCTGATGTACATTCCTTCTCCTCTTCCCTCTCCTTCCTCCTCCTCCTCCTCCCTCCTCCTTCCTCTTCCTCCACCTCCTCCTTCTTTCTTTCTCATGGTTTTATTTAAAAGCAAAACGTGCACATGAGCCATCTAATCATGTTCTTTGCTTACAGCCTGGCACTGGGATTGGTGACTGCAGTGAGCAGCTGGGCCGCTGTTTCCATGATGGCATTGCAGTCCTTGGGGGCGACGTTGTGGGCAGCCTTAGCACACCGGAATGGGTTGCACTTCAACAGCACCTCCGGCTCCTGGATGGAAGCTTCCAGAAGCTGCTGGGCAGCATGTACTCTGCTGCTCCCATAATCTGTGCCGGGCATCAAAATCAGGGAATCTTCTACTAACCCTGTCGTCAATAGGAGTCATTAATGCCTCTGCGTTTCTGCCAGTTATGCTAATTTTGTTATATTGGCCTGACTGGTGCTGGATGAACTTCTTGTCCTCTTTATGAGGATCTTGGTCTTCATAGTGGGGTCCTAGCGCAGCCCCAATACCAAGTAAGAGAGGAGGACGAGGGGAGGCTGTGTGAAAGGCTGAGGGAACGTGAGCTCTATCAACTCCTTGTTTTGGGAGCGCAGAGTGTTCTCTGTGATGCACTCGCCTCTCCCTAAGAACAGAAGTGGGCTGGGTGTGGTGGCTCATGCCTGTAATCTCAGCACTTTGGGAGGCTAAGGCAGGAGAATCACTTGGGGCCAGGAGTTTGAGACCAGCCTAGGCAACATAGTAAGACGAGATTCTCTAGAAAAAATTTAGACATTAACTGGGTGTGGTGGCACACGCCAATAGTCCCAGCTACTCAGCAGGCAGAGGTGGGAGGATCCTTGAGCCTGGAAGTTTGAGGCTACAGTGAGCTAACCATTGTGTCACGGCACTCCAGCCAGGCACAGAGTGAGACCCTCTCTCTACAATTAAAAATCAAAAAAGAGCAGACCAACTTCTGGGAACCAAAGGGAGTACCTTTGTCTTCTGAGGATGTGAACAAGAGAGTGTGAGGAAGGAAAACACAGTATCTTATTTCTTTTAGGTTCTGAACAACTTCACCCCGCTCTATAAAGACCCACAGTTTCCCCCACATTTCCCTCCCCCCAAGAAACTTCTACTGTCAGAGCTTGAGAAAATAAAAACAAAAACAAAGCAGGGACTTCCTGGGTAATGAAGCCAGAGGATTATTTCATAACAAGCATGCTTTTTTCACATGACATCTGGAGGGTTAAAACAGAATAGAGAAGTCAGCCACCTGCCAAGGAGGTCTGAAGAACCCAGAAGAGACATTAGCAAGGGGCTCGTTTCATGGAATCCAAAGGTCTGTTTCATCAGCCATGGCCAGTTGGGGTATTAACAGTACCTCGAATTGACGAAATTCATTTTTCTTCTGAGAAGTTCGAAACTTTTTGTTTGAGTAACCTCATTCTTCCCCTCCCCAACACGCAATGAAAAATTCTGCTTCTTGTCTGTTAGATGAAGATACTGAATGCTGTTGAGATTAGGTTAATTTCATCCCTGGTGGGTGTGGGATGAATTTCTAGTTCTCTCACTTGTCTTTTTCTTTCTCTTTTAACATTTTACTTTAAAATTGACAAACAGTAACGGTACATATTCATGCATATATTGTAATGTTTTGATACATTTAATATGTAGTGATCAGATCAGCATAACCAGCACATCCATCATCTCAAACATGCATCGTTTCTTTGTGTTGGGAATATTCAGTATCCTCCTTCTAGCTATTTCCGTTTTTTGTTTGTTTGTTTGTTTTTGTTTTGAGACAGAGTCTCATTCTGTCACCCAGGCTGGAGTGAAACGGTGCAGTCTTGGCTTACTGTAACTTCTGCCTCCCAGGTTCAAGCAATTCTTCTGCCTCATCCTCCCAAGTAGCTGAGATTATAGGCGCCCACCACCACACCTGGATAATTTTTTGTATTTTTAGTAGAGATGGAATTTTGCCATGTTGGCCAGGCTGGTCTCAAACCCCTGACCTCAGGTGATCCACGCACCTCGGCCTCCCAAAGTGTTGGGATTACTTTGAGGCGTGAGCCACTGTCTCACCTCCTTCTAGCTGTTTGAAACTATGTGATACATTGTTGTTAACTGTAGTCATCCTATAGTGGTACAGAACACTAGAACTTATTCTTCCTGTCTAGCCGTAATTTTGTATCCTTTAATAAATGTCTCCCTATCACTCCATTTTCCTCTCGCTTCCCAGCCTCAAGTATCTTTTGTCTACTTTTTACTTCTGTGAGACCAACATTTTTTAGCTTCCACATGTGACTGAGAACATGCAGTGTTTAACTTTCTGTTCCTGGCTTATTTCATTTTTCATAATGTCTTCAGTTCCATTCATATTGCTGAGAATGATGGGATTTCATTCTTTTTTTATGGCTGAACAGTATTCCATTGTGTACATATACCAAATTTTCTTTATCAATTTTTCCGTTGTTGGATACCTAATAACTGTCTTTTTCTGAAAGAGCCAACTCTCTCCTGTTATGACCCATATTTCCCCATGTTAGTGACTTGTCTGTCTTTTTCTTTTTCTTATTTTTTGGAGTCACCAGGATCTTGCTCTGTTGCCCAGGCTGGAGTGCATTGACATGATCTTACTGCAGCCTCTAACTCTTGGGCTCAGGTGATCCTCCCACGTCAGCCTCCAGAGTAGCTGGGATTACAGGCTCATGCCACCTTGCCTGGCTAATTTTTGTATTTTTTGTAGAAACAGGATATCATCTTGTTGCCCAAGCTGGTCTCAAACTCCTGGGCTCAAGGGATCTGACTGCCTCAGCCTGCCAAAATGCTGGGATTACAGGTGTGATCAACTATGCCCAGCTTGTCTGCCTTTTTAAGACAAATAATGGAATTCTTCATTTTCTGCTGAGCTCATTTTTGGTGCTCTGCCATCACTTCTATTTATTGAGTACCTACTCTATGCCAGGTACCTAAGTACTTCTATCACAGTGAGAATAAAACAGACCAAATCCACGCTATTATAATGCTGCTCAAGTTCTGATGAGGTGAACAGACAAGAAGCAAATAAACAGATGAAAATATGGTGTAATGTTCCGAATGGTAAGTCCTACAAAGAAAAACCATGCAGGTAAGTCAGCCATGCCAGGATGGGGTGGAGAGGATGCTTATTTAGGTGAAGAAGTCCAGGAAAGCCGCTGGGTGGAGCCAGGATACAGTGATGGAACAAACCAGGTCGCTCCTTGGGGGAAGAGCATCTCTTAGGAGGAATGACTGGATGTCCCAGGAACAGCAAGCAGGCTGGCGTGAGCGCAGGAGCCAGGGTCCCAGGTCACAGACGCAGCTCGGAAAAGTAGACAGGGGATGGGTCAGTGAAGGACTTGTAGGCCAGGTGAGGACTTTGGGATTTTATTCTGAGTTGATGGGACGGTTGGGAGCTGAGAAGTGTTGGGGTTATTGCATCTGTCAGCCGGAGTGGCGGTGGTGAGAGCTGAGGCCATAGCTGTGGAGATGGTAAACAGTGACCACTTAGGGAATCTACTTTAAAAGTGGAGCCCACGGAACTTGCTTGATTGATGAGATACGGGGGGCGGGGGAGGAGGGAAGGAAAAGAGAAAAATCGACGTGACTCAGATTTCTGGCTTGTGTACTCAGTGAAACATGTTGCCAGTTACTAAGATGGGGAAGCTAGCGGGAGCTGGTGAGGGTTATGGGGAGCGGAGCGCTCCGTTCTGGCCGCGCCATCGGCACCTGGGCGGAGGCGCTGTGGAGGGGCTGGACCAACACCGATCTGGTAAGCTGGGCTCCAAAGTGGAGCATAGCCAGAGGCTGCAGCGGGAAGCAGTGGTGGGGACTACGGCTGTGAGGCTGCTTTTAGAACAGACTTCGTTTTAGGTGCACGGCAAACTCGAGTGGAAGGCAGAGCGTGCCCCTGTGCCTCCTGCCCTGACACACGCACGGCGCCTCAACCATCAGCACCCGACCGGAGTGGTGCATTTGTTGGAACTGATGAACCTACTTCATTTCAACTGATCTGTGTACGATCTATCCTTCTGGGAGAAAAGGGGGGTGACATTGCAGCTGGTAACCCTTTCCTGAACATGAATATGTGTGGAGTATATGCTGGTGTATTTCCGAACGCTGCAGCATATCCTCCAGTCACACACCTGGTGCACTTGGGAGTCCTCCACCCCACAGCCCCCTTTGCCAGGCAGCCCCCTCCCCCCCGCGGCCCCCTTTGAGTGTTTTTGCACAAAATATTCAGCCCACAGCGGAGTTGCATACACTCAGGTGTGCATATGTGACTACCTAGGGTGATGAAATCCTGGAAAGTTGAAATCTGTACACACACTTAAAATGGCAATAGCCGTCCAGCCATTAATGTCGCACCAGGAGCAATGTAAAGATCCACCACCTGCGCACCAGGACAGCACAAAGGTGAGCTCTCTGTTAGTCTCTAAGCATTTCCAACACTTCTATCTTTGCTGTTTTCTTTTTAAATGTTTAAATCAAATGTCTTGGCTAACATTTCATCAGGGTCATATTATTCATGCACACCTCAACATGACTTCGTTTTGGAATATTTACCACAATTCTTCCCTTATAAATATACCCTGAATATTTAATAAATAGTTGCTCAATGAATTAATTGATGAATTATAATCAAAGTCTGGGCACTAGAAAAATGAAAAAAAAAAAAAAAAGAAAGAAAGAAAGAAATCTGGCTGGGCCCAGTGGCTCATGCCTGTAATCCCAGCACTTTGGGAGGCCAAGGCAGGCAGATCACCTGAGGTCAGGAGTTCAAGACCAGCCTGGCCAACATAGTGAAGTCCTGTCTTTGCTAAAAATCCAAAATATTAGCTGGGCATGGTGGTATGTGTCTGTAATTCCAGCTACTTGGGAGACTGAGACAGGAGAATCACCTGAACCCGGGAGGCAGAGGTTGCAGTGAGCTGAGATTGTGCCATTGCACTCCAGCCTGGGTGACAGAGGGAGACTCCATTTCAAACAACAACAACAACGAGATCTGTGATTGGAGTTTCCAAGGGACAGCAGGAGATAACGTGGTGGAAAGTTGTGGAGGACAGAGTTGGATGCTTGCTAGGATAGTGCCCAGGTCTGAGAGGGGAAATTAGGACACCAAGGGCCAGCTTTTCACAGTACCCAAACGTTCCAAACCACCACATAAAGTATTTTTTCTCTGCTTTGTATCCCTCCTTTTTCTTTGTATCCCTCCTTTTTCTCTTTCTCTGCTGCTGTTTTCCATTTTGAACATTTCTCCTTTTTTAACTTCTATCCACTCATTATACCAAGATCAAACAATAACATATGCTAATAATTTAGACCTTCTTTTCTTCAGACTTTTAAATTTTTGTTTTTGAGTTGAAATACATGCCTATTGTACAAAAATTTAGATGATCAAAAAGAGGAAATAATAAAAAGCGTATTTCCCTCTACTCCCCATCCCAAGCTCTCCACCTCCCATCCCCTGAGAGGAGGCAGTTTTATGCAGAGAGTCTTCTAAGTGTGCAGAAACATGTTGCATACGTGGTCATCAGTGCTGGTTATCAGTGCTGGAGGCAGACAAGGAGATGGATTTGGGATTGAAGGATACTGATCAGGATCAATATCTGTGAAAAGACAGGGAAGGAAACAGGACTGGGCAGTGGGAGAAGCCAAACTGCCACACAGCCTTCGCCAGCCATGGGGGCTGCAGAGTGCCTCGCAGGTCAGTCATCCTGGGGTGCACCGGCAGGGTCTCATATTGCCCAGGCTGGTCTCAAACTCCTAGGCTCAACTGATCCTCCCACTTTGGCCTGCAAAGAACTGGTGTGAGCCACTGCTGCCCAGCCCTCACTGATATATTGATCTTAGCCTGATGAGGCCCATGTCAGACTTCCTGACTGTGAGACAAGAAACTTGTACTGTTGAGTGCTGCTCCATTTGTGGTCATTTGTTACAGCAGCCACAAGAAATGAGCACCACCCACCACCCTTAGGACTGGGCGGGCCTGCCTGCCAGGACTCAGCTCACGGTGGGCAGCTTTGGGTGCATGGTGAGAATGGGGTCCCATAGTCATGCATTGTGCCAATTCCAGGGATCAGTGGCCCCTAGGAGTTGTTTGTGAAATATGCCCAATTCTGCATTGCAGATGGCATGGCCTTGCTGTAGACCCAGGGCCCCTTGCCAGGATCCTGCCACTGGGGCTTGATATAAGGCTCTCTGCTCCATCTTTGGCCGCTACTGATGCCTCTGTTTTCTAAGTTTTATTTGTATAAATGCATGGGATACCAGTGTAATTTTTTACATGGATATATATTGTATAGTGGTGAAGTCAGAGCTTTTGTGTCCATCATTCAATTTATGCACATTGTACCCACTGAGTAATTTCTCATCATCCACTCTGCTCCCAGTTCCTACCCTCCGAGTCTCCAGTGTCTGTCATTCCATCTCTACATCCACATGTACACACTATTTAAATCCCACTTCTGGCCAGGCATGATGGCTCACGCCTGTAATCCCAGCACTTTGGGAGGCCAAGGCGGGCAGATCACCTGAGGTCAGAAATTCAAAACCAGCCTGACCAACATGGTGAAACCCCATCTCTACTAAAAATACAAAACATTAGCCAGGCATAGTGCTGTATGCCTGTAGTCCCAGCTGCTTGGGAGGCTGAGGCAGGAGAATCTCTTCAACTCAGGAGGCAGAGGCTATGGTAAACCAAGATCAAGCCACTGCACTTCAGACCAGGTGACAGAGTGAGACTCTGTCTCAAAAAAAATTAAAATTAAAATTAAAAAATAAACAAATAAACAAATCCCACTTCTAAGTGAGAGCATGCAGTATTTGTCTTTTTCTGTCTCAGTTGTTTCACTTAAGATAAAGTCCTCCAGTTCCATCCATGTTGCTGCAAAAGAGAAAATTTTATTTTTTTTATGACTGAATAGTATTCCATTATATATATGCATCACATTTTCTTTATCCAATCATTTCTCTCTCTCTCTCTCCTTCTCTCTCTCTCTCTCTCTCTTTTTGGGGGGTGAGTAGGGACATGGTCTCACTGTGTTGCCCAGGCTTGTCTTGAACTCATGAGTTCAAGCAATCCTCCTTCCTTAGCCTCCCAAGGTACTGGGATTACAAGTATGAACCACCGCACCTGGCCAATTCAATTATCCGTTGATGGGCATTTAGGTTGATTATGTATCTTTGCTATTGTGAATCACCCCTGATACCTCTGATCCCGTAAGTTCTGCCTGGTCACACGGCCTGGGTGTCAGGGCTCTGTGTACCCAGCGTGAACCTGCTGCAGGACGCTTTCCTGCTCCGATTCCCACTGAAAGCTCAGCCTTTAGTGTCACTGGATCTGCAGGGCAAGCCAGTGCTCCCAGGTGTAGATGGTGCTGCTTCCGGAATGCAAAGAGGTCCACTAATTCTTGCGCCTCTTTCTTCATGGTGGGGAGTTCAAGACAGAATCATTTGTCTCTTATAAATGGATATCAGGCTGGGAGCGGTGGTTCATGCCTGTAATTCCAGCACTTTGGGAGGCCAAGGCAGGCCGATCACTTGAGGTCAGGAGTTTGAGACCAGTCTGGCCAATAGAGTGAAACCCTGTCTCTACTACAAATATAAAAATTAGCTGGGCTTGGTGGCTCATGCCTGTAATCCCAGCTACTCAGGAGGCTGAGCTTGAACCCAGGAGGCAGAGGCTGCAGTTAGGCAAGATCTCACCACTGCACTCCAGCTTGGGCAACAGAGCAAGACTCTGTCTCAAAAAAAAAAAAAAAAAAAAAAAGAGTGTCAGAGACAACTGGGTGTGCCACTGGGTGTGTGTGTCCCCGCACACCCCTGACCACTGGATTCCAACATTTTTATGGGTATGTGGCAGCCTCCGGAATATTAAGAGTCTCTTTCCACTCTCTGCAGCTCATGTGTCTTACAGAGACTTCCAGCAGGTTAGTTACTTTGTGCTCATCTGGCCTGGTTGGCAAAATATTCCCGTGATGTTCAGCAGAAGAGTTGGAACTTCCAGTTCTCTTCCCCATTATTATAGAGGGCAGGAGAATTAACATAGCTCTAGGAAAAAAACTGTGAATGTATATTGTTCCCCTTGCAACTATTTCAGATTCTTTTTTATGATTAAAAAATAAATAGCCGAGTAAAGTGGTTCACACCTATAATCCCAGCATTTTGAGAGACTGAGGCAGTTGGATCACCTGAGGTCGGGAGTTCAAGACCAGCCTAACCCACAAGGAGAAACCCCATCTCTACTAAAAATACAAAATTAGCTGGGCATTGTGGCGGGCACCTGTAATCCTAGCTACTCAGGAGGCTGAGGCAGGAGAATCACTTGAACCCAGGAGATGGAGGTTGCAGTGAGCCAAGATCATGCCACTGCACTCCAGCCTGGGCAACAAGAGTGAAACTCCATCTCAACAAACAAACAAACAAACAAACAAACTTGGCCAAATCATAATGCTGCACATGACCTACCTGAAGCTGTGTTAATCTACTCTGCTGGCTGCAACTACTGTTCACCGATTCCACTGTCTTTGTAGTCATCTACTGTTGTTTTCGGGATCTATCTGGTGTCTTCCAAAGTCAGACTGGAGAATTTAATGGAAATATGATGGGGCACCACCACTCCTGCGTCCTTCAGATCAGTAGTCCACAAGTCCTGTGGGCCAAATCTGGCCCACTTCCTGTTTTTATACCACCTTTGCTCTACAAATGGCTTTCACATTTTCACATAGTTGGTAAAAAAACAAAAGAAGAATAATATTTTGTGATATGTGAAAACTGTATGAAACTCAAATGTCAGTGTCCATAAGTAAAGTTTTATTCAAACTCAGAACTGTTCATTCATTAGCAGCTTGTCTCTAGCTGCTTGTGTGCTCAAGGCGAATGAATGCAGTGGAGACTGCATGACCCACAAGGTCTAAAATGTCAACCAAGTCCTGCTTTAGATCCTTAAACATGGCCCTCATCCTTACCAGCCTGTGGGCTGTGATATTGTCTTTTTTTTTTTTTGGTCTGAGATGGAGTCTCACTCTTTTGCCAGGCTGGAGGGCAGTGGCACGATCTGGGCTCACTGCAACCTCTGCCTCCCAGGTTCAAGCGATTCTCCCATCTCAGCCTCCCAAGTAGCTGGGATCACAGGCACCCACTACCACACCCAACTAATTTTGTATTTTAGTAGAGATGGGGTTTCACTATATTGGCCAGGCTGGTCTTGAACTCCTGACCTCAGGTGATCCACCTGCCTCAGCCTCCCAAAGTGCTGGGATTACAGGCATGAGCCACTGCATTCGGCCTGTGATATTGTCTTTAATTTTCTATCTTGATTTTCGAAGAGGAAGCTTCAGTATCTCCCTTTTGGCTTTTCTCACTATGATGCCCTCACTCTACAGACCAGGAAACCGCCTTGGGGAGTGTGCCAGTTCTCAAGCATGTCAACCCCAGTTGCATATTCAGAGACTGGGAAAATGGACCATGGGGTGGGGTGACGTCAACTGGGCCTTGGCAAGGACTTCATTACTGTCTGCTCTCTACACCCACAGTCTAACCTCAGGTCTCAAGAGAATGATGTCAACACTAATTCTTAAAATGGTTGGTTATTTTCCTTTCCATAGGATGTTTGTTTAAGTAAAGGGCCACAGGCCCATTTGGTGAATGACTGGAGAATTATTATTATTATTGTTATTGAGATGGAGTCTCATTCTGTCGCCCACGCTAAAGTACGGTAGCGTGATCTTAGCTCACTGCAACTTCCACCTCCCAGGTTCAAGCAATTCTCCTGCCTCAGCCACCCAAGTAGCTGGGATTACAGGTGCCTGCTACCACACCTGGCTAATTTTTGTATTTTTAGTAGAGATGGAGTTTCCCCATGTTGGCCAGGCTGGTCTCGAACAACTGACCTCAAGTAATACTCCTGCCTCGGCCTCCCAAAGTGCTGACAGACATGAGCCACTGCGCCTGGCCGACTGGGGAATTATTATTATGGATCCTTGCAGTGGTGTTGCAGATTCCTTCCTCCTGGTGGGGAGGGTGGTCAGTGGATTCTGGGACTGGTCATAGCCTTAGAACTGAACACTGGGCAAAGGATCATGACTTTCTGTTGGGATGACTCCCCTCAGCCTTCTGGTCAACAACACTTTGTGTCTTCTGATGGCACAAGCTGAGTAGTACCCCTGTTGGCTGCTCTGCTGGGCTCACTGATAGCAGTGGGGACGATACTTCAGTAAGAGGACAGGTGGCAGCTCTTAATCACTGGAAGACTAGAGGATGCAGTTATCATAAGGAGCAGCAAGTCCTCAGAGCTGCAGCCGTGGGGGCCTGACCTGCAGAGTTCCGGAGGTGAATACTCCAATGTGGCATCTCCAGGGGGAAAAGGTCCTGGCTGAGTCCTGCTGCTACTCTGATGCCTTGCGAGGTGGGTGTTCTAAAAGGAGGGCATTCTGAAAGGAGCCTGTATTTTCTTAAGAAACAAGAGGACTTTGCATTGCCTTAAAACAAGGAGGAATGCCAGCTAGGCATAGTTTTCCACTTTTTCTACCTCCCACCCTGCTCAGGAGAGGACAGACCCTTTGTAAATTACTAGAAAATTCCTTTGGCTCTCAAACTTTGTTTTCTTTTTTTTTCTTTTTGTTTTACTCTGCACTGTCTGTGAATTCCTTCAGCTCATGCCTGTTAAACACCCACAGCTGGCAAGGCACAGTGACTCACGCCTGTATTCTCAGTACTTCGGGAGGCCAAGGTGGGAGGACGGCTTGAGCTAAGGAGTTTGAGACCAGCCTGCGGGCAACATGACAAAACCCTGTCTCTACCAAAAAGTACAAAAATTAGCCAGGCATGGTAGCACATGCCCATAGTCCCAGCCACTCAGGAGGGTGAGGTGGGAGGATCACTCGAGCTCAGGAGGTCAAGGCTGCAGTGAGCTGTGCTCATGCCAGTGGTTCTCCAGCCTGGGTGACAGAGTGAGACCCTGTCTCAAAAACAAAACAAACAAACAAACAAAAAACAAGAAAAAAATTAAAATCACCCACATCTTTTTGCAGAGCATTAGTGGAACCTAGCAACAGTTGTCCAATCCCGTTATCCTTAGAGATACCATTTTCCTGTACTTCTCAAACACCTAACACCTCACACCAGCTAGTGCCCTCCCTTGCCCAGGTGTCCCTTACCAGTGCACCTGGAAAGTTTGCTAAATTTAGACTGTCCACGTCCATTGAGATTTGCTGTCATTTCTCAGTCTTGCCATCTGGGCCTCTTATGTTTTTACCATGGTCTGTTATCTTATGTGCTACTTTCACAGCAACCTCCACTCTATTTTGCTGAGCACTAACAGCCCAGGTCTCACCTCCTTTTTCCACCATATCATCCCTTAAATCTCTGCTTTAAGCTCTTAGTTTATAGAGGCTATTGCTCCATTCCATTAACAAAATCCATGACTGTATACTCAGCCCAGTGTTTGTCTGTTCCATCACAATCCTTTCTTGGGCTATTTTACTTTCCCCCTTTTTTCTTGGTTTAACATTGTGCTGATCTGTGTTGGGTATACTTTTTCATTTTTGTGGAAATTTCTCCGAGTCAATTCCTTCCTAAACAAGCCACTTATAGGGGTATAGGTAGGGAATATCCTGAGGTCCTGGTCCAGAGTAGCAGAAATTCTTAAATACAAAGAGGATGTGTGCAGAATCTGTTCTTTTAGCCTTTATTTCACCCTATCAGCAACTGCAAAGATGCGTACAATTTCTTTCCTTTACTTGCCTCAGTCACAGTCCACTTCCTGCAAAAGTGTGATTCTTCATCCCCCAGATCAGTGCCTCTTCTGCTCCTCCTACTTTGCAAATGCAACCAAGAACATATCCCATTTCTATTGGTCCAGGCAAGGGAATGTTGGCTTTGCTCATCCATGTAAGCCTCTTATTCTGCAGGGCTGTGCTATTCTGGTGCCTGAGGTGATCAACGCAGGGAGCGTTATCCTGTACTGATTTTCTTTGCCTGCATATGGCAGCCATTTCCTGTAGTCTAGAGTCAGACACATATTCTGGTTAAAGACCGAGTTTGCACTTCTATTTCTCATCCATCTGTGGATTCAGGTGATATCTAAGATGAGAAAGAGCAGTGCCAGCTCAACTTTTCCCTTTGAAAACTCAAGGGCTTGCTAAGCCCTGGTTATAATAGTCAAAGCCAAATACAATTCTTCATTAATAAACTCTGATACAGATCTAGGATGAGTTTCTAAGAAACTAGACTCAGGATTTCAAGATGGAATTCAAACATTTTAAGGAATCATCCCAAATTTCTGGGTCGTACCTGAATGTTATTAGAAATAGAAATGTTATCTTAGACTTGGAAATGTTTCCCTGTATAGAGCTGGTGTGTCATGGTGAGCTGGGGCTCTGCCCATGTTTCCCTGGGGGAGAAAGGCGTGGAATTTCAGAGGACAGCTTTGGAACCTGGGAACTCTGGGTCTGGGTATTTATGACCTTGGACAAATAACTTCAAGCTGCCAAATGGAGATGATAACAGCTCCCATGTAAAGCCTATAGGAGGATGACATTGGCTAAAATATGTAAATCACTCTTCCTGGAGCCTGGTGCATAGGAAGTGCTTGATTAATGCCATTAGTTGTTAGAGTGGGAAGAATGGCAGAGTTCCAGTGGGACCGTGGGGACTAAACAGTACAGTCCCAGAGATACGCCTGGTGGGAGCGTCGCTGCCCTGCTCATTACGTAGATCGTCTTCCCCTCCTGAGGCAGCTTAAGATACTAAAAAGCACACTAACCTCAGTCAGGCAAACCGGGGTCCTCATCATAGTTCAGTCACTTACTGGTTGTATGACTTCAGCAAATTCCCTAACCTCTCTGAGGATCAGTTTCCTGTTCTGAAAAACGAGCATAACAACACCGGTCTCGCTGAGTAATTGGGAATGCAAGAGGATTTACGTGAAAGACCCTGGCACACGGTTGGCAGTAGTTTTCCCCGACTCTCCTAGGAATGTTTTTCCTCTGTGCTGAGCCGTTGTCACTGCTCTTTGCAACACTTTTGCTCCCCGGAGAGGGAGGATGTAACTTGAAGGGGTTACTAATCCCTCGAAACCCTCAGATCACAGATAAACTCACTTCCCGATCATGCCACGTAAGCCAATGGTCTGGCTTTGATGACCTGATCGCACGTTGGGGACCACATTAAGGTGACCACTCAAAGCTGCACTCCTGTTCAAAGCGCTGGAGCAAGGTTTGCTGTTCTGCCCCCGTTCTCTGAGGATGGCACTAAAGGGCACAATGCTCAGGGTAACAGTGCCCCAAAGAGACATCACCCACAGATGAAGCGCTTGACCTCCCTGGCCGAAGACTGGGAACCTCGCAGCTGGAAAAGCAGAAAAACAGTTTATCATGTTATTGACCATTTTAGGTGTGCGCAAATGTAAACTTGGCACTTAAAAAATATCCACATGAGAACAGGTGCGGTGGCTCATGCCTGTAACCTCAGCACTTTGGGAGGCTGATGTGGGTGGATGGCTTGGGCTCAGGAGTTCGAGACCAGCCTGGACAATATGGCAAAACCCTGTCGCTACAAAAACACAAAAAAACTAGCTGGGCATAGGGGTGTGTACTTGTAGTCCCAACTACTCGGGAAGTTGAGATGGGAGGACTGCTTGAGCCTGGGAGTTCGGGGCTGCAGTGAGCAGTGATTGAGCCGTTGTACTCCCGCCTGGGAGACACTGAGACCCTGCATCAAAAATACATCAAAATTTAAAAATCCATATGAAAGCCGTAAGTTGCACATAAAAGTATGTTTTTTAGAAAGTAAATTTCTTATTGACAAGATTAGTTTTCAACGAATCAATGCAATTTAAAAATGTATGAAAATCTTACCAAACAAGCAGAAAGACATCAATGAGGTGGAAGATGAATTAAAACTTCTGGAGTGCAGTGGTGAGATCTCAGCTCACTGCAACCTCTGCCTCCCAGGTTCGAGCAAGTCTCCTTCCTCAGCCTCCTGAGTAGCTGGGATAATAGCCCCCCACCACCACGCCTGGCTAATTTTTGTATTTTTAGTAGAGACAAAGTTTCACCATGTTGGCCAGGCTGGTCTTGAACTCCTGGCCTCAAGTGATCCACCTGCCTCGGCCTCCTAAATGCTGGGATTACAGGTGTGAGCCGCCTCAGTTGGCCTTCTTTCATTATTTTTATTATGAAAGCAATGCAAGCATATTACTCGGAGATAAAAGTGCAAACAAATCAAAAAATTTAAATAAAGAATCCTTATAACTTCTATTTGGAGCAAACCATACGGAAAAATATCTTTTAGATACTTTGTATATATTAATATATTTTAAAAACAAAAATGGGATCCTTCCACGTAAATTATTTGTCTCAACATAATTGAATTTCCATAAGTTGTTATTGTTCACTATTTAGTTAATTCCTACATTTTTGCTATTAGAAACATTACAGAGCAGGAATAACTGTAGAGGATGATTTACAAAGACAAAAAATATAGTAAAAAACACTTTTAAAATTTCTGAAATGGACGAAGCTGCTTAGAGATATAAAAGAGGAGGCAAAAATCATTCTCCGTGGTGCACCAAAAGCATCACTACACACAGAATCCTTGGGAATACTTATTTTTGATCAAATTATAATCATGATCAAATTGCCTTAACTAGCTAGTTTTCCCAGGGACCTCACCCCTTTCTTTTCCCTGCTTCGGGGTCCCCTCGGCTCCGTCCATGCTGCCTACTGTAGCATTTCACCCAGCCTCTCCTGCCAAACACCACCCCATCTTCTTTCTTCCTGGAACATCTGCCCTGCTAATTCCCAGTTGTCGATGAATTACCATCTGCTGCTGCCTGCCTCGCGCCAGGAGCTGAGCACAGCTGAAGATACAGGACTTGTTTACCCAAGTGTCACTACGTATGTTTGCTCTCCAGCCTCGATGGGGTGCCCCAGAGCCTCTGCCTTGTCCCTCTTCTAAAGCTCCACCATTTTGCGTGCACCTCCTAATCATTGCATGGCTTGGGTTCTATTCCCCCGTCGTGTTAAGCTTTGGATTCTCAGTGCATAAAATGAAGATGATATTTGTTACTGTTGACAGGAAATGGAGACAAGCATGCGACTGCTTACGTACTAGGAGATGAAGTAAGGCAGCTTTCCTGCTGGGAGTAACTAGAAAATTCCTAAACAATGGATGTCATTGCATCTAGGGTCTGTAAACCAAAAAGTTGCCTGTGTATGTATGATGGAATAAGTTGGGAACAAATGCACAAATCTTCAGCCAAAAAGGGAGGAAGGAGTGGTCTCAGACTGCAGAGTGGAGACGCCCAGCAGATTAGAAGAACAGGTAGACAGCAGATTCAACCTGGAGGAAGTCCTGCAGGCCCTCAGCCTCCTGATCATGGGCCTTTGTACAGCCACCTATGCTTCGCTCAGGGAGTGGGAAGAGACCCAGTTCAGTGACCTGTCTTTGCTCTTCTTCCTTTTTCTGTTTAAACACTATTTTTCTGCTTCTTTTATTGATCAAGTACTTCCTTCTGCTTTTCACATTTTTATTTTATTTCTAGTTTCTTTCACAAGCGCTTAATTCATTTAGCTTATTTCACGTTTTTAACTGATACAAAAATTTAAAACCATGAATTGTCCTCTTAGTACTATCCAAGCTAAATCCCATGGGGGTGTCATTGTCTTACTTTTCTAGGTGTTATGTTATTTTGAATTGTTTGTCTTTTTAGTCCAAGTGTTATTTAAGCATTTAAAAATTTTCCAGGGGTAGGAACGTTTTATTTTCTGTTTTTTCATTACTTTCTACTTTTATTGAATTGTGATCAGATAAGATTACCTATATGATTCTACTTATTGGACTATATTAAGATTTTTCTCTGTGGTCTAAAATATGACTAATTGTTGTGAATATTTTCCTTAGACACTTGAAAAGATATAATGTCAATTTAGAAGACAGTGTTTGACCTGTTAGATCTGTCATGGGAATTGTATTTTTAGGTATTCTCAATCCTCGTTTACTTTTTGTACCCTTAGTCTGGCAAGGAGTGTGCCGATTATTTCTATCTATTCATTCACTCCTACAGTGTTTGCTATGAATAATGAGATTATGTTATTTGGTGCAAAGATTTTCTTGTTTTTTCTTTATTATGAACTGTGCTCCTCAGGATTATAAAATGCCCTTCTTAATCTCACTTAATGCTTTTTGCCCGGAAATCAACCTTGAGTAAGTTGTTTGTGATTCCTGATTTTTGTTTATTTTTTGCATATTCCTTGGCATATCCTTTCCAGTCTTGTATTTTCAAATTCAGAATAACTTTGCTTTAGCACTTTCTTTTTTCTTTTTCTTTCTTTCTTTCTTTTTTTTTTTTTTTTTGAGACAGAGTTTCAAGGCTGGAGTGCAGTGGTGCGATCTTGGCTCACTGCAACCTCCACCTACAGGTTCAAGCAATTCTCCTGCCTCAGCCTCCCAAGTAGCTGGGATTACAGGCATATGCCACCATGCCCAGCTAACTTTTTGTATTTTTAGTGGAGACGGGGTTTCGCCACGTTGGCCAGGCTGGTCTCAAATTCCTGACCTGGTGATCTGTCTGCCTTGGCCTCCCAAAGTGCTGGGATTAGAGGCAGGAGCCACTTTGCCCGGCCAGCACTTTCTTGTATACAACATTTAGTTGCATGATGGTTTGTGTTCCAATCTCAGGTTGTCTTTTTTTAATAGGTAAACTTAGGTCTGTATTTCTTCCTGTGAGACATTTAGTCTTGTTCTGTCATATAGTTTGGTTATGCTTTCTGTTTTGTAACTTTTTCAAATATTTCCCTATGTTGGTTTGTTTTGCTGTGGTTGTGTGTGTGTGTGTGATTTGAAAGATTTGTAGTTTTGTTCTGCATTGCCCTCAGAATTATACCATCTCATGACGTCCTTAATCCTCTATTTCTTTGGGTTTTTTTTTGCCTCTCCATTATATTTCTTTTTCCCCCCTCATTTCCCATTTTCTTAATCACTGGATTTTAATGGATTATAGTAACTTTCTTGGTATATTCCTTCGGACTAAGACGTCTGCTTAAATCTCTACAATTTGACTTATCAGCTTGAACTCTATTTGACACCCAATTACCGACGTAAAAATCTTATTTTCCCCAAGTCCCACGTTCCCTTCCCCTCCCTACTTCCGTCAGCGACGTTGTTTTTAAAGACTGAGGTTTTATAGCATTGACATTCTTTTCTGTACCCCAATCGCGGCATCTGTTTCGTTAATCTTATGCTCAACCCCGTGCTCCTTGCCATCCTTTTGCCAGCATCTCGCCTATGCAGATTTATTTTCAACTTTTTGCTTATGTAGGAGTGGTTTTGAATGAATGAGATCGAGAGACCTGGAGAGACTCCCCGACCTCCCTCCATCAGAAAGCGCGGCCTCGGACCACTTCTCCTCCTTACCATCTGGGGGCGCTGCAGCGCGCTCCTCAAATTTTGCGGAATTTCGAAAACGTATGCCCGGGCGACACCTCTTGGTGGTAGAAGAGGACACTGGCTGAGGGGAGCGTGCAGTGCGGTCCTCCCGCGGGCAGGGGGCAGTGTGGCAAGGCGCCCTCGGCGCAGGCGCAAAGGCCAAAGCAGGCCTAGGCGCAGGCGCAGGCGCAGGCGCGGGGCGTGCTCTCCCGGCAGCCCGCGCTCTCTGACCCCGCGCCGCCGAGCGCCCCGAGGACTCAGCGGAGGGTGGGCGCCGCCGAGGGCTCCTGCCGCCGGCGGGTTTCCGCGGAGCGCCGCCCGGCTCCGCGCTGCCGCCGCCGCGGCCCATGGGCAGAGTCGGCCGGGCGGGCCCGGTAAGTCGCGCTCTGGCGGCCCCAGAGGGGCGGCCTGGCGGGACCCGAAGCGGGCGCGCCTTCCCGGGAGGCGCTGGACGCGAGGCCGCGGCTTTAGGCCGCGTCGCGAGGGGTGGGGGCCGGGCCAGCGCAGCCCGAGCCTTCGCGGGTCTCAGTCCCCGCAGCGGGCCCTGGTCTCTCCGCGCGGCGGCGGCCCAGTACACTCCGCCCGCCACCGGCCTCCGGTGACCCGGGCCCTGGCCTTCTCCCTCTTCCCTTCCTCCTCCTGTCTGCCTCGGGCTCTTCGGCACTGAAGAGCGTTTCGCCTCCACTTCGTGCACCACGTCCTGACGAAGTTGCCCGGTCACTAGACCCGGAGCGTGTCCCCCAACCTGGCCCCGCACAATTGCCTCTCTCCCGGGCTCGGAGAAAGGAGCCGATTCCTCCCCGGGTCTCAGAACTGGGAATGCAGACGCTGGCGTTTCCCAGACACCGGAGCTCCCCGAGACAGGAGGCAGCCCGGACCCCGGCGTCGCCTCGGATCGTGCCGTTTGAGCGGTGTTTGAGCGCGCACGTCCGACCCCAAGCAGTCCTTGAGCTTCCCCTCTTGCTTAGAGGATGTGAAATGACGAGAATGCAGGTGGATTGAGGTTCTCCCCTTGCTTGCAGGAGTTTGGTTTCTGGGAAAGCACTCGTGGAAACCCAGGCCAGGGTTGGTGAAGGACGCAAGATCTTGAGAGAGAAGGTGATGCTTATGTTGAGTCTTGAAGGTACTTTGTTAGATGTGCGAGGTGGGAAAAAGGCTCCTGGCGGAGGAAGTAAGGGCAGAAGTGAAGCCCTGTAGTGCGTTCTGAGCGCAGGTAAGGCAGAGAGGAAGGTTTGAGGAGGGGGTGCTGTGTTTCGAGGAATAGTCCGGTCAGAACATGGAGGTTTCTTAAGGAGCAGCAAAGCAGCGCCATTGAGGGTCCTTATTGCTAGAGCCAGGCATATGGATGGAAAATAGGATATTCTAGATCAGGGCAGGATGCGTATATACTCAAATAGATGGGTACATGAGCACTGGCTCCCTGCAACAGATGGAGATTTTAAAGGATGCAACTCAGTTTCCAGATTTTTAGTTGATAAAGGCTGCAGACATTTCGATCGTAATGACGGCTTTTAGGGATTATGGGGTACCAATTTATGAGCTAAACGAGAGGGCTTTATTTTTAGAGTTAGTTAAGCAAGGTGCTGCGTGCTGTCCAGTTTGTAACAGCAAGTTGTGCGATCGTGGACCTCTGCAGAACCAAAGACAGCCTTTCTGGAGGCTCTTGAGAGGATTGTTGTACGCTCCCAAATGCAGCTTTATTTAAAGTGGATTTCTTTTTACCTGCTTTGTTTTAAATTACCTTCCCATTCTCCCCTGCATATGAATTTTTCAGACCTCCCCGCAGCAGGGAGCAGATGATCCCAGGCTAGTCATCTCTCAAACCTTCCATCATAGTCAACAGTGAAGGATGTTGTTATGCTCCTAAATTACAGGTGACTCTATTGGACTGTGTTTGTAATTCTATCCTCTGGCATTTGGGGAGTAGCAGAGTGTGAGAATGATGGAAAGATTAAACTGACAAGGGCAGATGAAGGTATGGGGAAAATTTTTTCAATTCTTTAGATATTATACATGAGGTAGATGCCTTTTTTGCCTTATTTTTTTGTGGACACCAAAGTGCACCACCCCTCCTGTTGCCCCTCCTGTTCCTTTCTGTGTGTATTTGCCATACTCTTTTTTGTTTCTCCTGAGATGGAGTCTTACTCTACGGTCCAGGCTGGAGTGCGGCGGCGCAACCGGCTCACTGCAACCTCCACTTCCGGATTCAAATGATTCTTTGCCTCAGCCTCCTGACTAGCTGGGATTACAGGCGCTCGGCTAATTTTTGTGTTTTTGGTAGAGACGTTGTTTCACCATGTTGGCCAGGCTGGTCTCGAATCCTGACCTCAGGTGGTCCTCCCGCCTTGGGCTCCCAAAGTGCTGGGATTATAGGCGTGAGCCACCGCGCCCAGTCTTACCATATTCCTTAGGCTTCAAAGAAGCATGCTTTGTTTTATGATACATGAATATCTATTTAGTGACAGAAATATTTCTTCCTAACAAGCCTACCTCTTTAGGTGCTCAGAACTCAGACCTTGACTCGTTATTGGTTGTGTGGTGGTGGTAGTTTTTCTCTCCTTAATTATGGCTTACAACTTAAATTTTATCCTACTTATCTTATGTCCTCAAAAAGCAGATCTGCAGTGGCCAGGTGCTGTGGCTCACGCCTGTAATCCCAGCACTTTGGGAGGCAAAGGTGGGTGGATTACCTGAGGTCAGAAGTTTGAGACCAGCCTGACCAACATGGAGAAACCCCAACTCTACTAAAAATACAAAATTAGCCAAGTGTGGTGGTGCATGCCTCTAATCCCAGCTACTCGGGAGGCTGAGGCAGGAGAAATGATTGAACCCAGGAGGCGGAGGTTGCAATGAGCCAAGATTGCGACATCGTACTCTACCCTGGGCAACAAAAGCAAAACTCCGTCTAAAAAAAAAATTTAAAAAAAAAGCAGATTGTGATTTAAATAGGTGCATGAACATTTTCCATCCATTCACTAACATGTTTAGAAAGTATTAATAGAGCCACTTGCAATGTTCAAGCATGGTGCTAAGCTAGAGATACAAAGCTGAAGATCAAAACACCCCTGCCCTCAGGAGGCTTACACTGCAGGAAGAGACAGCATGTAAAACAATAGACAGTATAACCCATCACCGAGTTTGCTTAAGGAAACAAATTGGGGGGAGTTAGTTTTATGTGGGGACAATAGTCACTAAAGGCTTCTAAGATGTGCTGGAAAGATAAGTAGGTGGGGTGCTTCTGAGAAGTCTCTTCCATGTTCTTTTTCCTGCCAGTTGTATGTTTTAAAAAAAATAGTTTACAGCTTGGGTGGAATCTTGAAAAGCTACCATTCTTCCTTCTGGCAGAACCATGTTTGTTATGTTTCTTAGGAAAAAATGTAGCGTATATGAAACGTGGGTTGCTCAAAGGGTAGTGTTGCCACAAAAAAGAAGGAAATAGCAAATATTTTAAAGTTATAAAAACCAGTGGTTTGTATTTACATTTGATCCTGGCTTCTTATGGTATATCCAAATGTTAGGAAGTACAGCTTTTTGTTACCTGGCAGCAGACCTAATGAAATAAATGTGTTATGTTGTCTAAGTAATATGTCAGCATCAATTAGGGGAAGTTTGAGTCTTGGCAGTTTTATTAATGCACTTGTTAATTTCAGTAGTTTCAGTGGGGAGAATATTGTATATTCATAAATGCTTAATATAGCTAAAATAAAGAATACACGCTTCTTAAGGAATAGGTGAACTAAAACTAAATAAAATGATATAAAAGGAGGAAAGCAAGGAAATAATGAGAACAGGATTCCAGGGAAATTGCATGAATGGGTTGGGGGAGCCGTGTGGTTGAGTGTGGTTTCTTAGTCTAGATCCTGTCTTTTGTTTTGGGTGGTGAATTCACAGATGCTTGCAGCATTATAATAATTAAAAGCAGGTAATAACCTGTGTGGATGGATGAGAGTGTATTGTTACTATGATTAATCCTGTTCTGTGAACTTAAAGTTCAGTAAAAATGAGAAAAACAAAGAAAGCTCTTTTGCATTTGCTGTGATGCACAGATTTGGTTTTATAAGCTCAGTGTTACAGAAAACTAGCAGATGCTGGTAAGGTGACATCAGTTTCTAATATTTAAAGTGTTTTGCAGGTTTGAGAAGAGAAACGAGGACCTTTAAATGAACATGAGATTTGCTGCCTAATGGTTTCTGAAGCTTTTGCACAATGCAGCAAATCGACTGGAATTGTCAGTCAGCCATCTTAAATGACATGGAATCAGAGGAGATGTGTGTTTCATAAAACCTCATTAATTCAGTTTTGAATTTTTGCTAAATATTGAATCTATAGGTGGAAGAACTGTTGGCAGCTGAGATCCAGCACACTGCTAGATTTTTAACCTCAAAGTTTCGAGAACTCTTTCCATCAGAGTTGACTCTTCTTGGGAGGGTGAGGAGTGCTGCCCCTCTCGCTGGGGGTTACCTTCCTCCCTTACCCTCCCCGCCTCCAGTGCTGCCTCTTTGCCTATTTCTTTAAAAATTTTTTTTTATTGTGGTAAGACATACAATTACCATTTTAACACATTTGTAAGTGTCCAGTTCTTTTTTTATTTTTTATTTTATTTTTTTGAGACAGAGTCTTGCTCTGTCACCCAGGCTAGAGTGCAGTGGCATGGACTCGGCTCGCTGCAACCTCGCCTCCCAGGTTCAAGCAGTTCTCCTGCCTCAGCCTCCCAAGTAGCTGGGACTATAGGCATGCACCACCACACCCAGATAGTTTTTGTATTTTTAATAGAGATGGGGTTTCACCATGTTGGCCTCAGATGATCCGCCTGCCTTGGCCTCCCAGAGTGCTGGTATTACAGGTGTGAGCCACCATGCCTGGCTCTAAGTGTCTAGTTCTGTGGCATAAAGTACACTCACGTTGTGCAAGCTTACCATCATCCACTTCTTAAATCTTTTGCCTGTTCTTTATAGGAACTTAGTGGAATCTGTGGACATTGCTTAGTTTCACTGCTGATTCATGTGGCTAAGTAGACTTATTTATTTATTTATTTAGAGGTGGGCCCTCATTCTGTCACTCAGGCTGGAGTGCAGTAGCGAGATCTCAGCTCACTGCAACCTCTGCCCCATGAGTTCAAGCTGTTCTTGTGCCTCAGCCTCCTGAGTACCTGGGACTACAGGTGCATACCACCATGCATAGCTAATTTTTGTATTTTTGTAGAGATGGTGTTGCACCATGTTGGCCAGGCTATTCTCAAACTCTTCTGATTTCAAGTGATCCACCCGCCTCGGCCTCCCAAAGTGTTGGGATTACAGGCATGAGCCACCATGCCCAGCCCATTATTAGTATTTTAGTAAAGCTTATTAAATGCCTACTCTATGACAGAAATTGTAGATGCAAAACTAAGTGAATATTTTCCCTTGAAGTTTAATGGGCATTTGGTTAACCCATTTCTCTCAACACTAGCATATTCATAAACATTTTTGGTGAAGTTCCCAAGTTATAAAGAGAAATGGGTTGAATATCCCTTATCCAAAATGCTTGGGGCCAGAAGGTTCAGATTTCGGATATTTTTAGATTTTAAAATGCCTGTATATAAAAAATGAGATATCTTGGGGATGTAACCCAAATCTAGACACAAAATTTATTTATTCTTCATTTATACTTTATACACATAGCCTGGATATACAATATATGCACCACTTTTAATCATTTTGTGCATGCAAAAAGTTTTAACTGCATTTTTGACTGCGACCCATCACATGAGGTCAGGTGGTATTTTCTACTTTGGGATCATGTTGTTGCTCAAAATGTTTTAGGTTTTGAAGGATTTAAGATTTTCATATTGGAGATAGTCTGTATTGAGAAAAGCAAATATCTGAAGTAGAGTTTGATTCGAGTTGCAAACAAATTTTGATTGATCTCTGTGACTTTCCAGCAAGTGGCATTGTTTATTTCTCAGGATGTATTAGTATTCCCCTTCCATTTTAAGAATAAAGAAGGAGCAAAAGAACTCATAGCTCAATACCTAATAGGCTTTGGTTTGGTGACCAATTGAATGAAGAGGGCTCAAAAGATTAAGTTAGATGAAAGGTACATGGTCATTTCTGAAGAAGTATTTTTGGGAGCCACAGTGCTAAGCTGGACTCTCTGCTGTTGCTCTGCTGAGTTTTTTTTTTTTTTTTTTTTTTACATTAAAATTTAAGGATATGTATCTAGATGTGAACGAGTTTGAGTTCTGGGTAAGCTGGAAGAAAAGAGCACAAAAACCTCGAAAGCTATTTAGTACAGTGGTCTTCCTTCAGGCCAGTGATGTTGGCCAGAAATTTCTGAATAGAGAAATTGGGAGGGCTTTGCAAATGGAGTGTAAACTGCAGTTTGGCCTCATTTCCTCTTTAGCTCTAGGTTGGACATTGATCTTAGTCTGGGGATAGAGCAGTGAACAAAACAAACTGGATCTAGGTTTTCCTGGAGTTCAGAGTGTATTAAACTAGGCTCTGAAGTGGACCCTGGGGGATTCCCTCCAAGAATTTGAAGACATGGTTATATTTCAGCCCTATCTTTGTAAAGGAATAGAGATCGTTATTTTTTCTTGATTTGGCCTCAGTGCCCCAGGCCTGTGTCACAGGGCATCCCCAAGTTCCTGAATCAAAGTAAAAGTAGAGTTTGGCACTGAAGGCATCAGTCAGGAGGAGAGTCTGTCAGCATCCCTTCATTCTTTTTTTTTTTTTTTTTTTTTTTTTGAGACGGAATCTTGCTCTGTTGCCCAGACTAGAGTGCAGTGGCACAATCTTGGCTCACTGCAACCTCCGCCTACCTGGTTCAGGCGATTCTCATGCCTCAGCCTCCTGAGTACCTGGGATTACAGGTGCCTGCCACCATGCCCAGCGAATTTTTGTATTTTCAGTAGAGACAGGGTTTCACTATGTTGGGCAGGCTGATCTCGAATTCCTGACCTCAAGTGATCTGCCTGTCTATGCCTCCAAAAGTGCTGGGATTACAGGCATGAGCCACCATGCCCAGCCTTCATTCTTATGTGATTCATTTGAGCAGTTGGCCATCAAGCACCCTTGGTGAGTCTGCTTTCTCTGCTTCTCCACTGCCGATGGGAGGGTGTGGCGGGGGGGGGGGTGCCTTTCATTTAAAAATCAAAATGGAGAGAGGTTTTAGTTAATCTGAGGGTTCATGTGTGAGGAATGGAAGAAACTAAGAAGTGGTAACCAGTTTTTCGGGTTGCTGACTCCAGGCAGGGAGTTATTGTACTTAAGACCAGGGCAGCTCTTCGAGGGAACGGAAGTTGGTGTGCACTCCATCCCCCACTCCATGCAGTGTGGTACCAACATCAGCTAAGGTGTTGGGGTGGCAGAGTTTTAGAATCCTGGTAAAAATGGGGGAGCTGAGAAGTAAGAGTACCTTCAAGAGGAATGCTTGCCCTGAGTCAGACCTAAGGAGGTTATGTGTTAAATATTTTCCTTCTCATCTTCTGAGTCACAGAACATAGACAAAGTAGGCTTTTGGATAACACAGTTTCTATGGGAAAATGCTTTATGGGCCCCCTGGGAACTGACAGACTTTGGGAATGTGTCCATAAATTGGGAACTACTGTGCTAAGCATTTACTTGTAACTTGTAGGTTTCTGTTTAAATTATGTTCTCTTTCTGTCTGTGAGATTGATTCCTTTTTTATTATTATTTTCTTTATTATTATTATTTTCTTTTTTTTTTTCTTTTTTGTTTTGAGACAGAGTTTCACTTTCGTTGTCCAGGCTGTTAGTGCAATGGCATGATCTTGGTTCACTGCAACCTCCACCTCCTGGGTTCAAACGATTTTCCTACCTCAGCCTCCCAAGTAGCTGGGATTACAGGCATGTGCCACCACACACTCAGTTAATTTTGTATTTTTGGTACAGATGGGGTTTCACCACATTGGTCAGGTTGGTCTTGAACTCCTGACCTTAGGTGATCCTGAGGCCCACCTCGGCCTCCCAAAGTGCTGGGATTACAGGTGTGAGCCACCACACCCGGCCGATTGATTTCTTATTTGAAGAAGTGAGTCATGTTATTGGGTTCCAGAATGTTGAGGTTTTTTAAAAAGTGGCGGTTGGGGTTCCTTGGCAAGGGCTCTGGAGTTGTCCTGGCTGGGTTGGAAGGGACTTCCTGCTATGGCCTTGGGTGTATTCATTCCCTGAACCCCCATTTTTCTGTCTGTGCAGTGCTGGGCTTTCATGGGGCCCGCTGCCAATGCTGCATTGCATGTCATGCTTTGCGCCTGCTGACTGGTTTTTTGTTTTTACATGTTCCCCTGTTCTACACGGAAGCTGTGCGTTGCTCGTTCACATGCAGATTGTTGATTGTCTCTTTGTAATCACTATCATTAAAGATGATAAATTTCCACTTGGTGAGATAGGAGGAAGTTGAGAGTATTTAAGATATGACCCATCTATCTTAAATACTCTCCCCCCTTGATAATCGTAATTGACAAAATTATGTGTAAGAGATCATTTCTGTCATTTTTTTCTCTGGGAGTATGTTTAAATTTTTTCTTTATAAAAGGGTAGCTAATTGTGCTAAATCAACCTGGTAATTGGTGTTTTAGTAAGGCTTCTACATTTTGACACTGAGATAAATGGAATTTTTTAAAAAATTGGATATGAAATTAATGTCCCAAATCTTGAATTTTTATTTTACCTCATTGTGTGCCCTAGCACTGAAGGATTTCATTCATGGATCACCTGACTGCATAATCTTATAGATGGAAAAGTGAATTCTAGAGGTTATTTTTAAAATAATGCATGGTGTAGTTTCATGTATCAGGAAGAGCCCTGCATTGATGATACCAGGAGTCTTAGCCTCTGTTGCTGAAAGGTCCTGGACCTTTTACCTCTAAAATTTCATGATAACCTATTTTAACATGAAAAGCCTTATTGAATTGTGCATTCTTTCATCCTCACCCCTTTTGCCTTTCAGCATTAAACTGAGGAAAAGATGTCCCTGTACGATGACCTAGGAGTGGAGACCAGTGACTCAAAAACAGAAGGCTGGTCCAAAAACTTCAAACTTCTGCAGTCTCAGCTTCAGGTGAAGAAGGCAGCTCTCACTCAGGCAAAGGTAAAGACAAGCCCAGTGCAGGAGAGCAGAAGTCTCCAGAGCAGGTTCCTCATTAGGATGACAAGGAATTTGGTTTCAGCTTGCTCTTCTGCCTTTCTATTGGATAAATGGTGTTAAGCATTTATAGAGGGAGAGGAATGAGGAGTTTAAAGCCACTTTGCTACTCCTCGTTCCTGGGAATAGGAACATTTCATGGGATAGGAATGAAGAAAAACAGTACTCTGAACTGTACCCTGAACCAGCAGTGATACTGTTTTTCAAACTTAAGTACTGGAGGTCTAAAATTGAGTGAGAACTTGTTGAAGGTGCTGATTTTGTAGCCATATTCCTGATATTCTGGTAAATTATGGTTTAGGCTGGAGCCCCAGGAGTGGGCATTTTTAAGTAGCATTCCTACTGGTTTGTTGGAGGTAGTCTGGAAGCAGCACTTTGGAAAGAAGGTCCACAGAATTTACCTAGGCTGCTGGGTATGAATTATTGAGAGTTGTGAAGGCCTCAGGCATATGTAGTCTGGATGCTAATTGCTTTTGTTCTGTTGTGTACAGGTTGGGTATTGGTGATGTCCTTGAAATAACTCAACATGTAAAACAAAAACATAGTTGTCGGCTGGATATTTGCTATTAAAATGGAGGCATGAGAATAGTATTATGGTTGCTTATGTTTTAGGGGTCTTTATGTTTTAGAGTATGCATTTGTAATAGAGGCTATATCCCCCCAAACAGAGCAAATATTGGTCTTTTGGGGCATGAAAAAATCTTGCTCATATTGTGTACAGTGTATCTGTGGTGTGAAAATTTCATGTGTGAGGGAAAATGTATTAAAAGGCTCCTTGTCAGTGAGGCAATAATTGAAGTTGAGATAAAGTACTTTAGAGATACATATTGAAATATTTACTGATAAAATGGTGTCATTTTTGGGATTTACTTAGAAACAATTCCATTCTGGGCAGGGGAGGGAGGGAAGAACAGAGCTACCCATAAGTTGATAATTGTTGAAACTGGGAAGTAGAGACTTAAGAATTCATAATCTCTTTAATTTCATGTTTGAAATTTCCCATAATGCAGTTTTTTTAAGTTCTACTTAGTTTTCTTTTCCCTTTAGCACATCAGTAGATACATGAAAGTGCTTACATTTATTGCTCAGTATTGTAGAGAGGGTTTTTAGGATTAGGATACTCACGTAAAGCAAAACAAGCAAAACTGTCTTACAATTTGTATTTCTTTTGTCAATTCTGTTAGTTAGTTTTTTTTGTCTTTTTTAAATTAATCATCACCAAATTTAAATTTTTTGGATGCCAGTATTTGTCTTTTTAAAACAAGCTTTCATTCCAAACGAAAAGAAGGTTAGCAAAACAAATCTCGTTTTTCTCTTTAATTTTTTTAAGTTAATTTATAAAATCTTTGTAGATTTCATGTAACTTTTGCTTTGCAGAAAAGATGTAGGTATGAGCCACCATGCCTGGCCTCATACAGATTTTTAAAACTTGAGATAGTTTGTGAAGTTATTTCTACTAATTTTCTAACATCTTTTAAGATTGCTAGGTACAGTTAGTTTTGTGGGGTTTTTTTTGCATCGAGTCTCTTCAGATGTTTAGTTACTCAGAATACCAGATTGACCTAGCCAAACCTGTAAAGGTATTTATTTGGTAGAGAAAACTTGAAGCTGTGGTTTCATTTGTTATCTCCGTTTGAAAAAACACAAGAGTTGTTTCTTGGTGTCCACAAGGGATTGGTTCTAGGACCCCCCCCAGATAGCAAAATCCGTGCCCAAGTCCCTTATATAAAATGATGTGTGTTTGCACATAACCAACACACATCCTCCCATATTTTATGTCATCTCTGGATTGCTTGCAATACCTAACAGTGTAAATGCTGTGTAAAAAGTTGTTATACTGTATTGGGTTTTTTATTTGTATTTTTTGTTGCATTGTTATTTTATTTTCTTCTGAATGTTTTCAGTCTGGGGTTGGTTGTGGAACCTGTAGATACAGGATCAACTCTATATTGAATATAAAAAAATAATAATGGAGAACATGTGGTTCTGGCTGGGCATGATGGCTTGTACCTGTAATCCCAGCACTTCGGGAGGCCCAGGCGGGTGTATCACCTGAGGTCAGGAGCTTGAAACCAGCCTGACCAACATGGTGAACCCCGTATCTAATAAAAATACAAAACTTAGCTGAGTGTGGTGGCGTGTGCCTGTAATCCCAGGTACTCTGAAGGAAGAGACAGGAGAATTGCTTGAACTTGGGAGGCAGAGATTGCAGTGAGCGGAGATCCTACCACTGCACTCCAGCCTGGGCAACAGAGTAAGACTCCATCTCAAAAAAAAAGAAAAAGAAATGTGATTCTAATAAAGCCCCTTTCCGTTCTTTAAAGTTTGGTATTTACTTTGTGGGTTGTTAATTGGATTAAATTTTGTTTGCTTAAATTTATAAGCATTGTTGTATTGAAGAGAGATGAAGGCTTATTTTGTGCCTTTTGTAGTGGTAATGAAGATTTGTAACACTTTAAATTGCAAGAGGAAAAAACCTTTCTAATCAAAAGATCCAATGTTTACCACCATACCCCTGTGATCAACCTTAGCACTGCTGATAGACATCCTGAGCAGTGTGCCTGCTGTGTGTTGCAGGATGAGGCACGCGGCCTCACCTGGGAAGTGTTCTTGCATAAAAGCTTTACCCTGAATTCACTCAAGCCTTTAACTTCCAAGTTTCAGGAATTACAAGGCATGGAGGGACAAGCTAAACTAGATAACCGGGTAGTTATTAGACAGATCTAGAATGAACAGCATTTTACAAGATTGTGTCAGAGGGAAAAAAGGAAGAGGAGATGATGATGATGATGATGGGGAAGAGGGCTTGTTTTCAATCAAGACGCTTCAAACCAAAAGCAGGATTCAGGAACTTTGGTAGGATCCTGGTTCAAAAAAATCTGCTGTTTAAAGGATATTTTGGGGATATCTTGGAGAATCTGAATATGAACTGGATTGGAAATGCCATGGGAATTAGTGATTTTATTGGGGATGGTAATAGCACATAGGAGAATGTCCACAGTTTCAGGAGATTGGGGTGAGGTGTCATGATATCTCCAACTTTCTTTCAAATGGTCTAGCAAAAAATATAGGTGTAAGGTCAAGAAAGTATGGTAGAACATTAACAATAATTGATTGTATATGAATGATTGTTTTCTTTTAAAAACTTTTGTAGATTCATAATAAAGGAGGTAGGACGGGATTCTTTATCCTAGTAGGTGGGAACAACACCGTCATTCCCAAGTATCTTTTGAAAGTGACCAAGTTTACTGTAAACCCTTCAAGAAATGGAGAAAAACTCATGTTTTAAAAAGCTGAAAGAAAATAGTATATGATTATAGTAATGAAAAAGCCCTTGTTTTAAGATTATGGTTTTCTAATATCTCCAAGGTTTGTTGCAGGAACAGAAAGAAAATCTTTGTTGCAAGTAGTATGAATTTTAGTTTGGCACTTCATTACGTTTTCCTTGTTTTTGATGATCTTAGAGCCAAAGGACAAAACAAAGTACAGTTCTTGCCCCAGTCATTGACCTAAAACGAGGTGGCTCTTCAGATGACCGGCAAATTGTGGACACTCCACCGCATGTAGCAGCTGGGCTGAAGGTAAGCCTGTACCTGTCTGTGACCTTGATACATTTCCTGTTTCCCATGTGGCTTATTTTGCGTGTATGTTACTTTTTTTTTTTTTTTTTTTTTTTTTGAAGTGGTGTCTTTCTCTGTGGCCAGGGCTGGAATGCAGTGGCACATTCTTGGCTCACTGCAACCTCCACCTCCCAGGTTCGAGCGATTCTCCTGCGTCAGCCTCCTGAGTAGCTGGGATTACAGGCATGCGCCACCACGCCTGGCTGATTTTTGTGTTTTTGTTAGAGACAGGGTTTCACTGTATTGGTCAGGCTGGTCTTTGAACGCCTGACCTCATGATCTGCCCACCTCAGCCTCCCAAAGTTCTGGGATTACAGGGTGAGCCACCGTGCCCGGCCACTCTTAACAGATGGTCTCCTCAGTAGGCCTTTGAAACCTAGTCAATATTATTTTCCACCTAATTTTTACTTTTGTTTTGCCAATTTTAAAATTTATATATTTGAAAGAAAATAGTTGTAGAAAAATCAGAAACTAGAGATAGGCAGAAAGAAAAATTACCTGCAATCATACACTCCAGAAGTGAAAAACTTGTGTTTTTCCATTCTTTGCCTACTCTGCCTTCTGCTAACTTGCTTTTCTTACTTAATACATTGTGACTCTG
Organism: Cheracebus regulus; assembly: GCA_963574635.1. Classification (NCBI taxonomy): domain Eukaryota; kingdom Metazoa; phylum Chordata; class Mammalia; order Primates; family Pitheciidae; genus Cheracebus; species Cheracebus regulus. The sequence continues at coordinate 176,456 of CAUYQU010096629.1, read as the reverse complement.
TGTCAAAAAATACAGGACTGTAGGATCATCTTAATGGCTTCCCTGTATTCCCTTGTGTCGATGGACTATAATTTAATTCCTTTAATGCTGGATATATGGGTTTCTCATTCTTTGCTATCATAAACAATGTTAGTACTTACTGATTTATTGTGGATTAAAACAGAGAAAGGGTTTTAAAAAAAAACCCTCTTCTACCACGTTAACCTTTATGATTCCAGTGATTTTACATATGCTTAAAAACAAACAGATGTGGTCAACTCTATAAATTGGGTTGCTGAGGATGAAGAAGATCTGGAAAAGGATAACTCAAAATCATAGTTAAAACTAGACAAAATGAGGTAAAATGAGTGTAATAAACTAGTTAAAATTATACCTACTATTTAAGTATGCTTTTATCTTTTCACAGATGGCATTCAAATAATTGTGGTCATTTAAACACCACCGTGCATTGCACAAAACTGCTTGATGAAAAATGACCAAAAGATTAATAATAATGCTATCAAGACAGTTTCTTAGCAAGGTGCACCTGTCCTCCCTACCACTTGTGGGAAGGGCTGCATCAGGCTGGACAGCCCCAAAGGAACACTTCTGCCTGTCTTCATTTTGTGTCAGTGTTCTGGGTTGGGCTCTGTCTGCTGTCTGTCTTTCTTGTGTTCTGGGGCTGTCCGAGGCTGAGCTTACCCTTGAGTCACCCTTTTCTGACCAGGGAAGTGGGTGCTGCTCCTGAGGGCTGGTAGTTCTTCAGGAGGGAAGGCACCCCATGGTAGAGGTGTTTTTTGCTGATTCCTAGTCATTTAACATTTTCTCCCATAAATTTGATGTCTAGTTTTTTCCTATTACATTTAATTAAAAAACTGGTTTATTGTTTCTTCTGTAATTGTGTATTGGTTCTAATACCTGTAATATTATTCTCCTAATCAGTAAGCATTTTTCCTCATTGTTAACATAATTTTCATGATCAATATTTAAGTATATTCTCATTAAGCAAATGTGTCATAATTTACACAAGTATTTCCTAACTGTAAAACCACCTAGATTTGCTTTTACATTGCCTTTATAAATACCACTCTAATGAACATCTTTTTGGGTTTTTTGTCTTGCACTGTCACCAGGCTGGAGTGTAGTGGCTCAATCTTGGCTCACTGCAACCTCCTCCTCCCAGGCTCAAGCAATCTTTCCACCTCAGTCTACTGAGTAGCTAGGACCACAGGCATATTGCCACCACACCCAACTAATTTTTTGTAGAGACGAGGTTTTACCATGTTGCCCAGGCTGGTTTTGAACTCCTGACCTCAAACGATTCACCTGCCTTGGCTTCCCAAAGTGCTAATAATAAAGGCATGAGCCACCTTGCCCAGCCCTCTGTGAACATCTTTACAGAGATCTTTTTATGTAGTTAGGGTTATTTTCTTAGATTTCCTGGGGTGGCATTAAGATATCAGCTGTTTTTATAGGCAATCTGTTCTGGCATCAGTTTACTCCGAGCAGTGCACAGTATCACCTTAGGCATGTGAGGGTGAGTAAATTTTTTAAATTGAACAAATCACTTTATTCACTGCAGCATTTAGAAAAGGATGATTGATCCATTGTTAGGTTTAGCAGGGTTTATATGTAAAAGTTTTTTTCTTCGAAATTTTGAAGTGTCAGAGAATGAACCTTCATATTGACTGTTCTCTTAGACACATTGTGATAATCGTGTTAGATAAATTGACTGTCAGTTTCTCCCTAAATAATAACTGAAAAGAACTCTCCTTCTGCTTTTGTATTTTTAAAATGTCTTTTATAAAATGCATACAAATGCATAGCTTTTGAGAGCCCTACATTAAATACATTTTTCCAGTGGTAGGGCCTGGAGGGTGATTATAGTTATTTTCCTAATTGTTCTTATTCATTGGATCATAGCATTTCCTGATATTGCATTGAAAGGAAATGATGAAGTGTTTGTTTTACAGGGCAAAATGTCAAACTGAACTGTGAAACACAGGAGCTATTAGATTTACCTGTGTTAATGTGGCGTATAAGCTGAGTTGATCTTACCAGTTTTGTGTTCGAGCAGAAAACACATTTACAAACGACCTTCTTGCCTTTGATACAGTTGGGCAGTGTACCTCCTGTAAGAGGTACAGACTGGTCACTGAAGGACACGAATCTTTGTCATTTTGGATGTGTGTTTAAAAAAAAGGACATTAATCTTAACCTGTGCTTGTTTGAGGTGTCTTTGAAAACCAGAGAAAGCATCTTATTGTTACAGATAATAAGGAAGAATTATGCTAAGGAAATTAACAGGAGAAAGTGTGGAGGTTTAGGAAAGTTGGGTCAGGGCTTCCAGCACCATGTGTAGAACAAGACTGCCAGCCTAGGGTAAAGTTCTGTGTCTGCTCATGTGTTTCCTAGCATACCAGCTGTGTGCTGCCTCTCTCATTTTGCTGATTCTTTGTCATGGCTTCCTCTTTTCTTTGAAAGAGTAGACCAAGTTTCTAAATGTATAGATGAGAAGACCCGATATGTTATCATCTAAACCTGATTTTAGTGGACCTTAAAAAAAATTATGATGCTGGGAAGGAAATTACATCCCCTTGTGTCAAAATCAGTTCCTGAAATGCAGCCTATCTGGGAAGGGGTGTGTGTTCAGAGGATTTAAGAAGAACAAGAAGATGTTTTCTAAGGTCTCCATTTAATCAGAATCTGAAGTTCTATTAAAATGATGACTGCAAGAATGATTGTGGTGTTCATAGTTGTTTTGTTTTTTAAGTTGTCATAGAGATCTATAAAAACAAATATTTGGTGCTTTACTATAAATATTCTAACTTTTGTTTATTCAAAGCACTAGTATCTTTCATTATAGCTGGTGGTGGCTTATTTAAGAATTCCAGGAAAAATGCCATAGAATATGATAGAAATAGTACTAATGTAAGAGGTGACATTTTGTGTCCTGTTTCTGCTGCCACCTGACTAGACATGTGACCTTGGCTAGAATTTGTTTTCTTTGTCTATAAAACAAAGGACGGGGCGAGATGATGTTCAAGGCCTTTTTCTCTCCCATATGCTTTGACCTTAATTCTGTGAGTAAACTTGTAAGATATAAAGATGATTTTTACTGCTGTTTTCACCTTCCTCAGGATCCTGTTCCCAGTGGGTTTTCTGCAGGGGAAGTTCTGATTCCCTTAGCTGACGAATATGATCCTATGTTTCCTAATGATTATGAGAAAGTAGTGAAGCGCCAAAGAGAGGAACGACAGAGACAGCGGGAGCTGGAACGACAAAAGGAAATAGAAGAAAGGGAAAAGTAAGGCTTTCTTTGGATTTGGGGATATTTTACACTTGAAATGTTCATGAATGAACTTCGCTGCTGTCAGGCTGAAGATAATTGACGTGGCTAATCTGAGGAGTCAATACAAGGAATCGAACTGTTTTATCGCTGTTACATCTCAAAATCACAGCAAACTTCACCTATAGACTGAAGACCTAAAGTGTATATTTTGAGTGAGTTGTTAGAAAAATAACTTATAGGCTGGGTGTGATGGCTCACGCATGTAATCCCGGCACTTTGGGAATCTGAGGTGGGTGGATCTTGAGGTCAGGAGTTCAAGACCAGCCTGGCCAACATGGTGAAACCCCATCTCTGCTCAAAATACAAAAAATTCGCCGGGTGTGGTGACGGGTGCCTGTAATCCCAGCAACTCGGAAGGCTGAGGCAGAGAATTGCTTGAACCTGGGAGGTGGAGATTGCAGTGAGCCAAGATCATGCTACTGCACTCCAGCCTGGGCAGCAGATCAAGACTCTGTCTCAAGAAAAATAACTTAAAACCTGATGCTGAAGATTTTTTTCCTATGCCCTTATTCGGCTATAGGTTGACTCTCCCTAATTCAAAAATCCAAAATCTGAACTGCTCCAAAATCTTTTCAGTGCCAACATGCCACGCACAGGAAATGTGCATTGGCGAATTTCGCCTTAGGGATGCTGAGCCAGTAATTGAATGCAAACACTCCAAAATTCGAGACACTGCTGGTCCTAGGCATTTTGAATCAGGGATATGCAGCTTGTAGAGTCTCAGCTATTTACCATACTTAAAAAGCTCTTCTTTACTGTTTTTTGAGCCAGGTGGAATTTTAAAAAATTCATATGCAGCTTTTTTAAAAATGTTTTTGCAAAGTATGAGTAGTAGGATTTATTTGTATTTCTTCTTTTTAAAAATATTTTATCAAATAGTTAACATATATTAAATATTGATATATTGTTTCCCATTTATTGGATCATTTCATGAATGAAAGTTATAGACAATTGAAATGATTATTACTATGTTGATAGGCTTTAACATCGAAAGAGGTCAATATCAAGGAATCTTTTTCTTGCTAGTTACTCTCATATACTTATTGGTTCAATTTATCTCTTGAATTTTTCTGACTTTTCATATTTTATCTACTTTAGTCTTTTACCAGTTATGCTTCCCACACCCCCAACCCCCACAAATTAATAGTTTATTATGAAAGGATTTGGATATCTTCTGGGTCAGAGAAAGTCATCCCAGGTTCATGTCTCTAAATTGATTCATCTGTGATGAACATTTATTTCCTGTTATCACAGAAGGCGTAAAGACAGACATGAAGCAAGTGGGTTTTCAAGGAGACCAGATCCAGATTCTGATGAAGATGAAGATTATGAACGAGAGAGGAGAAAAAGAAGTAAGGCATGAACACAAATATGTTTTAAACATATTTAAATAGTGGGAGTGCAATTCTACTATTTGCTTTTTCTTTACAGTTTGATAAATAGGCCATTTGACATTGATTTGGGTAATTTTCTTTCTGGAATCTCAGCAATCCACATTTGTATAACAGTTTTGATTTATATTGGGTTTTCCTGTATGTTTTCCTTTGAGCCTCACAACCACTTTCTAACATTTATTGATTGGATACTTTGGGACTAGCTTAAAATCTATTTCTGCACTGTCTACTTGCAGCAAGTCCAGTTGGCCTGTGCTGAATCCACTCTGTTGTTTCTCTTAGGGTGAAGCATAGTTAACATTGAGGGTGTCTGTGACGGGCATTGTGACATATTTCATATACACTATCTTAATTAATCCCCAAATGTTTGGTTTTTATTGACTTGTTTTGGAATTCAGTATATAGGTTGAATATTTGTAGGTCTTCTTTTTCCAGCGTATATATTGAGTGCCCTTTTTGATAAGGAGGCGTGCTTTCCATATTAAATATATTTGTTGTTTTCTTAAATACCAGCAGAAATTATATGACTTCGAATGAGAAGACTTTCTGTTTGACCTTGGAGCTGTTAGGGAAGTAGTAGCATGCCCATTATATGTATAGCGGTGGACAGATTGGTGTTCTTATTTTAATGTGATTAGTAGCAGATTTCCAGTAATCACACTGAATTTTTTTTTTTTACTGTGAACTTACTAGAGCTAAACTGCTTTTCAGAATCAATAATCACTCTAGGTCCTAGTGACAAGGTTAGTAAAATGATCATAGGAAATATTTCAAAAGAAATGTAAGGTTTTACTCAGGTTCATATTTCTCCTTGAGGATTTTATATTGTCCAGTCCTATTAATCAAAATGCATCGACACTGGCTTTAGAATAATTTCTAGAATAATTATTTAGAATTATTATTATTTTTTTGAGATGGAATCGCTCTGTCGCCCAGGCTGGAGTGCAGTGGCGCAGTCTTGGTTTACTGCAACCTCCAACCTTTTGGGTTCTAGCAATTCTCATGCCTCAGCCACCCAAGTTACTGAGATTACAGGTGTGTGCCACCATGCCTGGTTAAATTTTGCATTTTTAGTAGAAACGGGGTTTAGTAGAGCCATGTTGGCCAGGCTGGTCTCTAACTCCTGACCTCAAGTGATCCATCCACTTGAGCCTCCCAGAGTTCTGGGATTACGGATGTGAGCCACTGTACCCAACTGCTTTTTTTTTTTTTTTGGAAACACTTGCTCTGTTGACCAGGCTGGAGTGCAGTGGCATCATCTCGGCTCACTGCAACTTCCATTTCTCGTTTTCAAATGATTCTCCTGCCTCAGCCTCCCGAGTAGCTGGGATTACAGGTGTGCACTGCCACACCCAGCTGATTTTTGTATTTTTAGTAGAGATGGGGTTTTGCCATGTTGACCAGGCTGGTCTCAAACTCCTGGCCTCAAGTGATTCACCTGCGTCAGCCTCCCAAAGTACTGGGATTACAGGAGTGAACCATCTTGTCCAGCCATAATAATTTCTTTTGTCAAACATTTTGTGCTGATGCAGCATGACTTTGTAATCAATTTTTTTAATTGTACATTTTATGTTTTTTATTATTTCATTGTTGAGTAAGCCATAATATGTATTATTTAATATGTATATGTAATACATATATGTTAGGACTTACACCTAATGCGAAATTCCTTGTGGTCTCCACTGACGTCTCCTTCCAGTTGTCAGATAGCAGATACAGAAGATCTCTCTTATCTCTTTTGGTTTGTTTGTGTACACCATTCTTTTGTCCAGGAAATACAGCAGGAATAGTGACAACACATAGCAGTTTCTTCAGAAGCCAGAAGGACCCACACTTCTAAATGCGTGTTTAGTTCCAGTGGTTTGCACCCTAGTAAAGGAGCATGCTGTGTGGTGGCGGGGGAAGATTTGGCAACACAGGCAGCTGGGTTTACTCCCTTTCTGTTGATGTACTCCCCACTGATCGTTGTCTTATCTGTAAACTGGATGCAGTAATATTTACTTCAGAGGTCTATGAAGCCTGAACGAGGCCGTGTGTATAAAGGGCCTGATAGGTATCATTGTCAGTAAATAGTTACATTACTTTCTTTTTAAGTAACTGCTGGTTCTCTTGGTTGTATTGTTTTGCCTTAAAATTCATTTGTGAACTGCATTGTGGAGCTCTTGAGTTCCTTTTAGGAAGGAACAATTTTATGTGTCTGAGGGAGCGTTGCCACTTTTCTATGTTTTAAATCCTAGTATCAGAGGTTTGTTTATATGTAGTAGGAGGGATGAAGTAGCATCCTTTTTTTGTTTTTTAGTTTTTTCTAAGGGGGCAGGTGGTATATGGTGTCGTTGTCCTTAGGAGTCTGGCATCGGAAACCTTTAATGCTTGGGTTTGTGTTTTTGCAGGTATGGGCGGAGCTGCCATTGCCCCACCCACTTCTCTGGTAGAGAAAGACAAAGAGTGTAAGTAGATCCGTTTCTTCCTCTTTTATTCTGATACAGATCTTTAAGCGAATCATGTGGAATCTCAGCTTGGGCCCCCAGGTTTGCTGAGTGTAGAGGGAAATGGCCTGCCTGCTACCTGCCTACCTGCCTACCTGCCTACCTGCCTCTGTCCGCTGAGTCTGCACCTGGATCTCAGAATGCAGTGCCCTCCTGCAGAGACCTTTTTATGCCAGGCTCTGAGGCTTCAGTTTCATGCAGTGGGATCCGTGTCTTTTTTATGTGGTTCACTTTGTTTTCATTAACATTTCTTATTTGTTGTTAGATTCATTTGGAGTTAAAACAGTGTAAATCATACTGAGGTTTACAGGCTGTTATATTCATGATGCTCCACAAGGTGGCAGTGCCTTCCTTGATTAGATTTTTTTTCTTCCCTTAGTTTCCCTTTCAATGCAGGTGGGTGTCCCCGTCATTGCATTGCCAAAACACCCTCATCCACTGTTCCTTCTCGCAGTGCTCTGCTCTCAAATTCTGGGGTTGGACTTGGACTTCTGAATATGATCTAGGCCATTTTCTTGTTCTCTGGATTGGACCATACCTAAACTATCCCAAGCAGATATTCTCATTTATAGTACTTTCTAAAACTTGTTGCATTATTTATCTTTTAAAGAAGATACTTTCTAAAATATTATGAAATATCTGTTATGTGAACACAATGGACAAACAATAAACCCCAGTGGAAATCAGTCTCTGGGAGTGGGGCCCAAGCATCTGGATGGTCTTAAAGCTTCTTGCTGACTTTCATGTAACTAGAGTTGATGCCACCACTGGCCGCTAACTTCTGACACCTTTGTGGGCCATGAGGCTGATGGGATAGTGAGGTTAGGGTCTAGACAGGTGCACAAGGTGCTGTGGGAGTCAAAAGATGGCCAGATTGTATCTCCATGGGCCATCCAGAAGCTCTTGCCACAAGAATATTCATTCAAAATTTTAAAGGGTAAATAACATTTCCATAAGATATAAAAAGGACATTTGAGGAGACAGAAATAGCAAAAGCAAAGTTAGAATCAGGAAAGTAGTGTCCTCCCTCTGCTTTAAAAAAAAAAAAAAGTCATGTAAAGGCTGTAAAGTTGATTTGTTGTTTTTCTTGTGGTAAACGAAAAAAATAGGTTGAATTTGTTCAAGATAAGTAATTGGTAGAAGTGAGGTTTCAAGGTGTTTTCTATGGTATTTTGGTGAGCCTACTTTTGCTCCAATAGTACCCCGAGATTTTCCTTATGAAGAGGACTCAAGACCTCGATCACAGTCTTCCAAAGCTGCCATTCCTCCCCCCATGTATGAAGAACAAGACAGACCGAGATCTCCAACTGGGCCTAGCAACTCCTTCCTCGCTAACATGGGGTAACGATTTAATGTTCTAATCTAAGCACTTGAGAAACAATGTGAAGCGTTGATAGCTCTTTCAATAGATGCAACTTGTTTGAAACCGAGGACATTCAGGCTGTGGGGAGACTCTTGGTGTGTGGGGTCACACAGTGCCTGCCTCAGTCACGTGGAGTGTGTTCCAGTGTAATCATGGGCTTGTTCACAACAGCAAGCCTTCCAGTAGAAGTTTTGACTTATTTTGATGTTGATTATTACTTCTCTAGACAGACACAGAACCTGATAACTATTTACATTTGCCTTCATAACATTTGCAAATAAATTAGCTTATATGAATCAGCTGATGTAGAGTGTCTCCAAAAGGGCTGGTGATACCTTTTTTTCCTGATAAACTGGACCATCTGCTTTAAGGTCATGGTTCTAAACCTTTGATCTAAAAAAACTCGGGGTCATTCTAACTACAAGTAGACGTTTGTTTGTCCCCATATAAAAGTTTACTGTAAGGTGCTATTCAGGTGAAGTTTGTGGATTTTTTTAAACCGTTCTGGGCTTGGCAAACATTTTGGTTAAGAGGATGTTCTGTGTTGTTGACTTTGATCCTGTGAAGCAGCTGTTCCGTGAAGCAGCATCACACGAAGCCTTTGTTCTATGCTGTGTTTATCTGCCAGATGCTGCCTGGAGCAGAAATGTAGCCAGTGAGACAGCTGAGTGTGGTTTAAACTCACTGGTCTCTTTTCAAGTGCTCAGTGACCACATCCAAGTGGTGACCATGTTGTACAGTGCAGACATAGTACATGGCCCTGGCTGCAAGAAGGTTTGTGTGCTGGAGGGTTGGACAGACACAAAGCTGGTTTTGTTTTTGTTTTCCCTGTTTATGATAAAAATTGACTTTTTACTGAATTTGCTTTTAACCAGGAACATATCTTTAACTTGTGCTTAGGAAAGATGCAAGGTGGTACCATTCAGCAGTTTTTGGTCTTTTTAGCCCTTGAATAGCTTGTTCAAATGAAAATTTTAAGGGAATTAAATACAAGAAGTAATGTATTCCAGTTGAAGCGGGGTTTTGTGGTTTAAGCCCTAAGCAGCAGTGGTTATGGGGTCAGGGTGCCCTTCAGACCCATGCCACACCTCAGAGTGCAGTGTGAGAACCATCTGGTTGTTAGAGAAGACAGTGGACTGAGAGTTGTGGAGTCTAATTTCAGCTCTACCGTTAACAGCTGTACAGATAATTTATTTATTTATTTATTTATTTTTGAGTCTTGCTCTGTCACCCTGGAGTGCAGTGGTGCAATCTTGGCTCACTGCAACCTCCGTCTCCAGGGTTCAAGCAATTCTTCTGCCTCAGCCTGCCAAGTAGCTGAGATTACAGGTGCATGCCATCATGCCTGGTTAATTTTTGCATTTTTAGTAGAGCTGAGGTTTCACTATGTTGGTCAGGCTGGTCTTGAACTCCTCACCTCAGGTGATCTACCTGCCTTGGCCTCTCAAAATGCTGGGATTATAAGCATGAGCCATTGTGCCTGTCCTGTACAAATAATTTCTAAGTGTGGCATCTTGCTTTACTTCTAGTCCACCCCTTAAGCTAGTCAGCTAATCTTAGCCTCCGTTTATTTCTCATTTGTTAAATAGGTGATCTCTAAGGGTTCTTTCATTTATATAGTCTGTCATTAGAAACTCTCCTGTGCTATTCAGGAAAATTGAATCATGTTCATTATATGAAACTTCATACTTATTTTTTGATGGCCACTTTTTAGTAAACTGTGGTCATAAGCTATGTGGCAGTACAGATCCGGAGCACACAAAAGATCTTGTGTTTCCTAGTGGGGCACTGAGTAGACTCCACCAGAGAAACTGGCAGTTATCCTTCAAGATAACAGGATATTCTGGATTTTAGTCGTAGCTTTTTCTGTTTCATGCTGCACATCCCCACAGCTTCCGTCTAATAACCCACTCCTAGTTAATGCGTGATTTTGTGAAAGCCCTTGTGGAGTATGCAGTGTCTCCAGAAGGAGGTTGTTGTGATGTAAAAATGCAACCTATCTCCAGTTGACGATGTCAAGGCTAAGAGTCCTCTCCCTCCTCCTGCCAGGGGCACCGTGGCGCACAAGATCATGCAGAAGTATGGCTTCCGGGAGGGCCAAGGTCTGGGGAAGCATGAGCAGGGGCTGAGCACTGCCTTGTCAGTGGAGAAGACCAGCAAGCGTGGCGGCAAGATCATCGTGGGCGATGCCACAGAGAAAGGTGTGTCCCCAAGGAAGTGTGTGGCTAGTGGGAAAGGGCTGGCCCCGTCTATATCAGACATGGCCAGTCTTGATCCTGAGGTGCCAGCAGGGGGACAAGGATGAGTATGGCCAAGGAGAGAGGGCTGACCCCTCTGTCACTAGACAGGCCGTCCTGAGCATATGCACTGCCACTTCCATTTTGTGAAACCAAGAATCCTGAGGCTCATTTTTATTTTTTCAGAACAGAGGTAGAGAGATGAAGGCCTGTGGAAGAAAAGATGGTGAGAGACTTGGGCAGAAAATGAGTAGGGCTCAGGAAAAAATCATGGTTATGTGTTTAGAGCAAGAAGGACAGAGCCATGTAGTGTGTCAGTGAATATATCTGCTGTCTCCATCTCAGAGGTCGTCTCTACTTTTCCCCTGCTTTTTTTTTGTTTTGAGACGGAGTTTTACTCTTGTTGCCCAGGCTGCAGTGCAATGGCACGATCTCGGCTCACTGCAACCTCCTGGGTTCAAGCCATTCTCCTGTCTCAGTCTCCTGAGTAGCTGGGATTACAGGCATCTGCCACCACACCTGGCTAATTTTATATTTTTTACTAGAGATGGGGTTTCTCCATGTTGGTCAGGACTCGAACTCCCAACCTCAGGTGATCTGCCCACCTCTGCCTCCCAAAGTGCTGGGATTACAAGCATGAGCCACCGCGCTCAGCCTCCCCCTGCTTTTTTTGCCCTTTCAGTAGAGATGTAGTTTCTAATTCTCTTACTGACTGTTTGCTTTGTGAGATCTAATGTTATTTTGCAGTCTCTTGGTAAATGATGCCTAGTTGGTGTTTCATTTTCATTTAATTTTTACAGTCTGTTCTGTATTGAAGGAATTCAGGAAAGAGACAAGCATATATTAGCATTTTAAGCAGGGAAAGTAAGTTTGAGTCAGCCTAGCTGAACTTCCTTTGCTAAAGAAAGAAGAAAACTTTTCTGGCAGCCCTGTTCATGCACAGCTTAGGACTCATCACGAGTCTGACAGGTGAGTGCCAGAAACCAACAGTCGTCCCAATTTGTGAGGTTATCTGAAGTAAGGCAGCCGGTGGCTGGATTATTAACTGCATATGCCTCTGGGCCTGTGACCTTGAAGTGTTGTTGCTCCAAGCAACTCACCTATAGGGATTAGCATCCACGCGCCCTGTCAGCTCTTTGAGAAGTGAGATAAGCAGAAATTGCAGGTAGTGGTAGAGGCTCAAAACATCCAGATACTATTATAAAAACATGCCAAAGCAAAGTGGAGGCTTTTTCATTGCAGATAAGGCTATGTTTTTGCTCAGATACCAATTGTATAGATGCCCAGGGCATAAATGGTGGGATCGCTATTGAAACTAAATTAGTTATTTTAAGTAGGACTCAGTTCTGTAACACATCTAATGATATGTTTTGATACAGATGCATCCAAGAAGTCAGATTCAAATCCACTGACTGAGATACTTAAGTGTCCTACTAAAGTGGTCCTCCTAAGGGTAAGAAGCTGAGGAAAGCAAGCTGTCCACCTGCCTAGATTTGTGTGTGTCACTCCAACCTACCCTGCTCCCCCTAAAAGTTAAGGAAAACTGGAAATGATACTTTTGCAAGTAATACCTTTGGGCAGATCCCATGTAAGGCTGGTTTTAGATTTCATTTTCACTAATGTGTAAGTCTCTTTGCTAAGTACAGTGTTTAAGACTTAAAGTGAGTAATTACTTTAAAATTTTTGAAATTGCAAGAGCTTCAGATAGTTGATACATTTTGGTGCTTGCATAGATGCTTTTGTAACTCTGCAGACTTAATGTATGTTTTAGTGTTTTAAGAAATACTAACTTTTGGGTACTTTGGGTATAAAATTTTTCATTGTGTCACTTGGGATTGAGAACATTTACCATCACAAAAGTAAGTCATATTTATATACTTCTGCTAGGTGTTTGTAAGTTTTACTTGGTACTTGAATTTATTTATTTTTGTGTTTAAAGAACATGGTTGGTGCAGGAGAGGTGGATGAAGACTTGGAAGTTGAAACCAAGGAAGAATGTGAAAAATATGGCAAAGTTGGAAAATGTGTGATATTTGAAGTAAGAACGTTTTCCTTTGATGTTTATAACCAAGTTGTAATTGGCAGGTTACAAAACATTTTCTACAAACAGGACAGGGTATGCTGTAAGTAACATATTCTTACTGCAGAAGTTGACAGACATTGGTTATTTGTACTTCTCTTGCTCAATTATTACAGTTTTAAACATAAAGACAAGAGTCACTTCAAGTTTTATTTGGTGAGGAAATAGGAATGTTTCATGATGGAGGATCAGTATAGTGACTGAAGACCTTTATTCTAGTATGCTCAGTAGTTTAATTATGTAGACGCGCCTTTACTTTCAGTCATTGGTGAGTATTTAGTGCCTCTCACATGTACTGCACTGTGCGGAGAGCACTTGGGATACAGGAAGCATGCTCTGTACTCGCGGTGTGTTCAGTTGAAGAAATACAAACACACAGAAAAGAACTAGAGGATATTCTGTTACTAGACTAGGTAGTATTGACTGTAGTTTCAGGAGTTGAGAAAAGGATTACATCAGCGAAAAAATAGAGACTGTCTTGTGAGCAATAACTGATGTGGGCTGCGCTTTGAAATGAATAGGTGGCATTTGCAGGGAAGGGTATTCTGATTGGCTCCTGGGAGATAGTGAGGGTCAGGACTACCAAAATGGAATGAATGGGCCCACTGGGGATTAGCAGAAGTACTTAGGTGGGTAGAATGGACCACATTGCAGAGGGCTAGGAAAGCTTAGACAAAGCTAGTCAGAATGAGACCTGATGTTAAAGGCCACTAGAGATCAGAATGAGACCTGATGTTAAAGGCCACTAGAGATGAGAATGAGACCTGATGTTAAAGGCCACTAGAGCACCAACCTTTTTAATCTAAAAGCTCTGCTCCCTCTCTTTATTTTATTGCTGTTTGTTGACCTCATAATTCTGTGTTTACATCATCAGCTGGCACGGGCCTTCATGAGGTCAGAGACTGCTTAGCTCTGTATTCCTGGCACCTAACACCTGTCACCAAAACAGGTGTTCAGTACGTTTTTATGATGAACAAAGTATACTTATTTTCTTGGTGTTTGACAGCTGCTTGACCGTACATGGTGGTAATTAGAATATTCACTCTGACAAATCATTTAAAAGAGAAAACTCACTTTCAGTGCAATCTCAAGTCCCTTTACTCATCGCGCTCTCCTTTTCATCCAGATTCCTGGTGCCCCTGATGATGAAGCAGTACGGATATTTTTAGAATTTGAGAGAGTCGAATCAGCAATTAAAGGTTAGTTAGCTAAATATTAAAGAATAAAAAAGTTGAATTTACAGCCTTAATCTTTACAAGTAAAGTTGTTGTTTAAAGTTAAACCTTTATCATGTCTTATACCTATATTAACAGTCTTTTGTTTGCCTTTCAGCGGTTGTTGACTTGAACGGGAGGTATTTTGGTGGACGGGTGGTAAAAGCATGTTTCTACAATTTGGACAAATTCAGGGTCTTGGATTTGGCAGAGCAAGTTTGATTTTAAGAACTAGAGCACGAGTCATCGCCAGTGATCCTTAAACGAACTGCAGCTGAGAAAAGAAGGAAAAAGGTCACAGCCTGCATGGCTGTTGCATACCAAGACTCTTGGAAGGACTTCTGAGATATATGTTGATCGATCCCTTTTTTATTTTGTGGTTTTTTAATATAGTATAAAAATCCTTTTAAAAAAAAACAATCTGTGTGCCTCTCTGGTTGTTTCTCTTTTTTATTCCTACTCCTGAGTTGATGACATTTTTTGCTAGATTTCATGGTAATTCTTAAGTGCTTCAATGATGCAGCATTTCTTGCACTAAAAAAAAAAAATCTAGAGAGTTTTAGGACATGGGGTTATATTAAGTTATTCTTTGTTTTTCTTTCTTTTAATAAAGCCTGCAAGTTACTAAATTGTAGTTTCATAAATTCTGTAATAAAGTATCATCTTGGCAGTGTGCCAAAGGTGAAAATGATGCTTTCTCTAACAGAGAAATACTTCTTAGTGACTCCAGTCATAGAAAAACGTCTTGCAACCTGAATAAGATTGAAGAATTGTGAATACACCATGGCCTATTGGATGAATCATTTGCCGTTAAGCTAAGTCAGACTGTAGGGTTTGTGATGGATTTATGGAGTATGTGGGTATAGAAATCATAAATATAGCATTTGTTTTCAGAGATTCAAGCATAGTCTTTAGGGTAGATCAGAAATGACAAGTAATTCAAAACCTAACAGGTGCATTGTAAATATGTGCCCAATTATGTTTTGGAAATGGCAGTTCCTTGGGGTCTTGTTTCTGCTGGCACAATTTGCAATAGTGTTCTACTGTATTTAATTCCAAAATTTATAAAATCCATCCACATTGGCCACGTATACAATACTGCCAATTAATAGAATATTCTGGAATTGTGAGAAATTGTATCATTGAAGTTCAGTAGGATGTGTGGCTTCAAAATTTATCAGAACCACAAAAAAGAAAACAAATATTTGGTACTGAGGTTCATTGCCAGGGCAGAAGTATTTCCAGAAAATACTCATGCCTGTGTTCTGTTCCTTGCTTTCCCAAATACTGCATGTGACTCTCCTGAAGTGGCAGCTGAAGGACTCGAGCCCATGTTGTCTCCTTTGGTTATTATGACATGAAAGTGTATCAAGAACTCAGCATTTCTTTGCATCCATGGACTTGGTTTGGAGACATAAGGAATATTCTGACCCTTTTTAAAAAAGGATTTTCTCATGTTTTTATTTAACATAAATAAAAGAATAACATTTTATCTTTTGTGGTATTTTATTGAATAAGATTGAGTTTTGTGGTAAAAGTGCACCTGTTCTGTAAAGTGAGTTGGGGTGAAGGAGTGTGAGGTAAATTACATAACTGAACATCGCAGAGGACAGTAAGAATCAAAGGCAGCCCTGAAACGAGTTATGTACGGAATGAAGCATACCATTCCTCGTGTGGACACCATGTGTGAGCTCACAAGTACCCAAATGTGCCATGCTGAATGTAACGACGACTGGGTTAATTTTAGAAACACTAATGTGCTTAAGTTGGAACTCTAATGGTTCCAACCCACCTTTCATGCTTGCATTTATTATTGATATGATTTGTAATGACATTGTTTATTTGCATTTAGGTGGCTTTTCCTGACATTCTCATGATCAGCAACCAGAGAATTGCAAGCAACTCATACTACTTGATTTCTGTTCACGTGGGCACAACTTAGTGAGTGTCTTTCTCCCCAGTCACTTATTTTTAAAATTGTCCTTAACTGTATTAATCACATAGTGCTTTGTTTATAATGAATTTCTGACGGTGGAATAATTTCTAAATCTGCAAGTTAGCAGTTGAGAAATATGAAATTAATTTTCAATATTAACATTCAAGTTAATATAAAAATTTTAGATTTCAATTAAAAAATTACATAAGCTGCAGTATAACTGGCAAGGTTCCGTGTAATAGATGTTTGTCATTCTTGGTGGCCCATCTGTGATCTTTTGAAACCCCTTCCTGTGTTTGGGGAATTTCCTCATTTCTCTTGCTGCCACAAGAGACTAGAACTTGCCTTCCTAGCCTGTCTTGCAGGTTGAGCAGGGGTGTGTGCTTGGGATCTCTGATCAGACCAGCACTGCAGCTTGGGAGAGCTATGTGAGGAGTCCTTCCTCAAGCTTAGGCAAGGGTTCCTCTGCAGTGTTGTGTGGCACTGGGGACAGCAGTGGCAGAGACCTTGTCACCCCTGCTGGCGTGTGGTGTCTGGCAGGGCAGTGTGTGGAGGGGTTTGGGAATTTTGCTTTACATAAAACCTGCGGTCTGCCCTGGGCCTGCTTGGAGATTATTGTTTTTCCTTTTGTTTTTGTTTTTGTTTTTTTTGTTTTTGTTTTTGAGATGGTCTCTGTTGCCTAGGCTAGAGTCAGTGGTGCAATCTCAGCTCACTGCAGTGTCCACCTCCCAGGTTCAAGCAGTTCTCATGCCTCAGCCCCCAAAAAGCTGGGATTACAGGCATGTGTCACCTGGCTGATTTTTGTATCAGTGGAAAACAAGTTTCGCCATGGTGGACAGGCTGGTCTTGAACTCCTGGGCCCAAACATTCTTCCTGCCAAAGTGCTGGAATTACAGGCATGAGCCACTGCACCCAATTCTTTTTTGGTAGAATTTTTCTGCTTAAGCTAGAGTGAGTTCTTTCATCTTCACCTAAGACCCCCAACTGATAACAGGTTGATAGCTGGGATTGCACATGACAAATCCTGAAAGATGGGAGAGGTAGGATGGGATTGGTAAGGACCCAATTTCCCTGGGCTGAAAAACTGGTGAACTTCGTTATTTGGTGGTGAGGCATTTAGCCAAGCTGCTGCTGTTCCTTGGACTACAGGCTGGTGGTGTTAGGGAAAATAATAGGGAAATGAGAATGTTCTCACGTGCCGGTGTTTAGGTGGCTGTAGTGCTGAGCCCAGACTGGGGGTTCAGACCCTTTCTCTGCCACTCACAGCTGTGTGGCCCATTGCCTCGTCAGAAGGTGGAAGTGATCCTGCCTGCTCAGCATTGTTAAGAGGACTGGGTAAATCGTGTACTGTTTCTGAGCACTTGGGCTGCTGTGGCATGATACCATAGCCTGGGCTCTTGGTGAACAACACAGGTCCACTTTCCACAGCCTGGAGGCTGGAGGTTCAAGATCAAGGCACTGGTGGACGCTGGCTGGCTGGGCCCCCTTTTTGTTTCATAGATGGCATCTTCTTGCATCCTCACGGGGTGGAAAGGGTGAGAGATTTCTAGGGGCCTCTATTACAAGCACACAAAGCCTGTTCACGAGGCCTCCAACCTCCACCTAATCACCCTCCAAAAGGCTCCACCTCCTAACACCATCACCTTGGGGGTGAAGATTTTAACATGAGTTTTGGAGAGACAGAAACATTCAGACCATAGCATACTGAGTAAACACAAGATGCAAAGCGCTGCAGAGGAGTGAGAAACTCGGACTCAAGGAAGCTGGTTTGAAAGTGGAGTGAAGAATTAAACAGCCTGGCCAAGAGAAGCTTTCTTTGCTTGCACCCTGCAGTCACAGTTGAATGAGAGTCCTGGTTTGGAAAAAGTTACCTTGGCTGAAATGAAACCAAAGGCCCAGCAGTGGCCTCAGCAGGGTTTGAACTGGATATTGTGGTCTTATAAAAATGGAAAGAAAGGTGTTGCTTCTCCGTCAATTAATGACTTTGAATGCCCTCGAGACACCAACCATTAAGGTTAGGGGAAAGGGCCAAGGCAGACACTGAAACCAGCTGCTACAGAACAGATTCCCAGGCTAAGGACAGCTAGGTACGACCTTTGCTGACCTGCACGTGGAGTGTGCAGATTGCCCTGTCTTAGCTGTAGCTGCTGGGCCACACGGGGCCACAGTCAGACCCGATAGAGAAAATGACACTCCTTGCAAGTTTGGACTGGAATCAATGACTGGAAGAGATGGCACCGTCTTCCTTAGATTGGGTTCAGTACTCATGTAAGCGTGGGAGAACAGTGCGTATTCCGCCAGGAACCAGAGGGAGCCAGTGACAGACACAGCACAATGCTACACCAATTCCCTTTCCAAACTCCTCCTCCCTATCTTACCCGCCCCCCTTTTTTTTGAGACTGAGTCTCTGTTGCCCAGGATAGGGTGCAGTGGCAGGGTCTTGGCTTACTGCAACCTCTGCCTCCCTCGTTCAAGCAATTCTCATGCGTTGGCCTCCCGAGTAGCTGGATCTAGAGGCGCCCACCAACCACACCCGGTTGAATTTTGTATTTTTAGTAGAGATGTGGTTTCACCATGTTGGCCAGGCTTGTCTCGAACGCCTGACCTCAAGTGAACCACCCACCTCGACCTCCCAAAGTGCTGGTATTACAGGTATGAGCCATCTCACCTGGCCTATGCCTTTATTTTAAAAGCCAGAAAGGTTAAAATCTTACCTCAAACCACGGCCAGCTGGTGTGCAAGTAAGTGGCAATGTGTAGCCAGTTCTAGAAATCCTTTCTCTTTCCTGATTAAAGGGACAGATGTGGCTGGTACCACCCTGCCCTAAACGTGGATGCGATGCCAGTGCTGTGGCCACCATGGGGGAACTTTGGGGATGAGCTGGCATTCAAGAGTGGAGGAGAGAATGGGTATGGTCTCACCAGTGAGACACCACAACAGCCAGGGTGGGATGTGGGCTAGGCCACTCTGAGGTGGCCTGTCCCTGGAAACTGAATCATCCCTCACACATACAGTCTGTCTGCTGTCCAGAGTGTATGCAGTATAGTCAAAAGCTGGGAGGAAAGTTATTGGAGATCATTAAAGTCACCTGCTAGTATAAAATCTCCAGGCTGTATCTTCTCTTCATTAACTTTTCCTATAAACAGTCCCAACCTAAACTGAAAGGGAATCCCATTCATTTTGTTTCAACAGCATTTTGTTCATGACTACATACAGATACTGTTCTTAGCAGTGGGAATGAAAAATGAATAAGTTGGTGATTCTTGCTTTCAAAGAGTTCCTAGTCCATTTCAGAGAGGCAAGAGCAGAAACAGTGCAGGGTGAGAGGCGCTAAGTACGATGTGTCATCACACTGAGCTGTTTGGGAGAAGAGACAGTGTTTTTATCACTATACCTCACGAATTTGCTGAGTGAGTGTATAGGGTACTGAGAGCAGGGATGACTGAGCACATCTTTGAGAAGTGTAGTCTGAGGCAGCAATAACAAAGAGGTAACTCGTGCTGGATCTGGCAGGATGACCAGAAAGGTGAGAGGTGGGCCCTCCAGAGAAACAGCAGTCATGGCACCCCTGTCTGTCTCTTGTTTCTGCCTTGCTAATAGATCTAGCCCAAGGTTAGACTAATAGGGCTAACCTTGGGTGGGTCTGATTTGGTCCCCAGCTCTATTAGTTATTCCTCTTCCATATATAAATATGGATATTTAGAGACAGGGTCTTGTTTTTTTGCCCAGGCTGGAGTGCAGTGGCAGGATTATAGCTCACTACAGCCTCAAACTCCAGGACTCAAGGGATCCTCCCAGCTCAGCCACCCAAGTAGCTGTGAGCCAAGACCACAGGCATGCACCACCATGCCTGGCAAATTTATTTTTTGTAGAGATGGGATGTTGCTATATTGCCCAGACTGGTCTTGAACTCAGCCTCAAGCAGTCCTCCTTCCTTGGCCTCCCAAAGTGCTGGCATTACAGGCAGGAGCCATAGCTGGCCCCTTTCCCTTGTTTATAAAATAAACTTTTTTTGCATATTATAAAAACATCTTTGCAGAATTACTGTAACAGTAGTACAGGGAATTCCCTTGCACCCCACTCCCAGAGTCCCCTATGATTAGTACATTACATGAATGTGGTCCATTTGTCACAGTTAATGAACCAACATTGACACAATTATGAACTAAGTCCATACTTCATTCACATTTCTTTAGTTTTTACCTCATGTGCTTTCTCTGTCGCAGGATCCCGTCCACAACACTACATTCCATCTCATCAGTCACGTCTCCTTAAGCCCGTCTTGGTTGTGACAATTTCTCAAACTTTTCTTGCTTTTGATCCCCTTGGAAGTTTTGAGGAATGCTGGTCGAATATTTTGTAAAGGGCCTCTCATTTGGGATTCGTCTGATGTTTTTCTCATGTTTAGGCTGGGATAATGTGCTTTTGGGAGGAAGACCACAGAGGTGAAGTGCCCTTCTCGTGACGTCACGCCAAGGTGCCTATTGACAGTCTGACTTGCCACAGTGGATGCAGACAGGCACCCTGGCAGAAGTGGAGGGGGTTGGCTTTCTCCACTGGGAAGCTGCTCTTTTTCTTTCCCTGTCATATTCTACTCTTTGGAAAAAAATCACCCTGCACAGCCCACACTTGAGGACAGGAGAGTTAGACCGAACCTCCATAAGGGTGGAGTGTTCACATAAATTATTTGGGGCCGGATGCAGTGTCTCACACCTGTAATTCCAGCACTTTGGGAGGTCAAGGCAAGCAGATCGCTTGAGGTCAGGAGTTCAAGACCAGCCTGGCCAACATAGTGAAACCTTGCCTCTACCAAAAATACAAAAATGAGCCAAGCGTGGTGGCAGGCACCTGTAATCCCAGCTACTTGGGAGGCTGAGGAGGGAGGATCGCTTGAACCTGGGAGACAGAGGTTTCAGTGAGCCAAGATCACACCACTGCACTCCAGTCTGGGTTACAGAATGAGACTGCCTCAAAAAAAAAAAAAAAAAAAGGTTGGAAACTCTGCATGGGAGGCTTGCCTGCTCTCCTCCCTCTGTCTGTCTGCTACTTGCATCTGCCTGAGCTCATGGAGACTGCTTGGTGCTTTGGGCTCTCATCCAGTGCTGCTGCTCTCATTCCATTGCTCAGATTGCCCTGGCTTTGGCTATTGGAGCTGCTTCAGTTGGCCCCTGTGTCCCTTTGGCCTTCCACTGTCCCCATCATTGTGCACTGGTTTGTTTTTTGTCTGTTTTTAGCACTTCCTCACTTTCTGGCAACACCAGATGCTCCAAGTTCATTGGGTATCTCTCCTTCCCCAGTCCTAGAATCAGCCATTTCTCCAGGGATCTCTTCTTAGTTCCTTTTATTGGAGAATAGTCTTAGAAACCAAGATCTGGGCATTAGGTGTGCTTAATGCTGGAGTGTCACTGCTCCTCAGCCCTTTCAGCTGTTGGAGCAGGAAAATCTATGTGTGTATCACAGCCTGTGCATATACACATGTGTAAGTATTTGCAGATGTAGTCACTGGCGTCTGTAAAGGTGAACATGAGTTGATACTGCAGTCTCCAACTCTGATCCTTGACCACACAGGCTGTTCTCCGCTTGCTCATCTGCAACCCCCCACCCCAACAGTGAGAAGCCCAGCTCCTGCCTTCTGCCACTCGTTTGCTTAATTGTTCAGTTCCAGAGTACACACGCAGTGGTTTCAGAATTGCTCAGCACACCCCGTGGAAGCAGCTTCTTCAGCTAGAGAGCAGCGGGGTGTGGAGCTCTTATGTCTTCAGTCTTGCAGACTCCACTCAT
Source organism: Cheracebus regulus (assembly GCA_963574635.1). NCBI lineage: Eukaryota > Metazoa > Chordata > Mammalia > Primates > Pitheciidae > Cheracebus > Cheracebus regulus. The sequence goes on along the minus strand of CAUYQU010096629.1, from coordinate 154,634 downwards.
TTCCAAGTTACTTAAATAGACACCTTATTCCCCATCCAACCTTAACTGGGGTGGTTTTGTGTGTTGCTAAGGTATTCACATTTATTTGCCATATTCTGCATTTCATTCTGGGATCCCCCAGTCTCCGAAGTCATTTTTTTGAGACAGGGTCTCTCTGGATCACTCAGACTAGAGTGCAGTTGTGCGACCACAGCTCATGGCAGCCTTGACTTCCTGAACTCAGGCAATCATCCTGCCTTAGCGTCCAGAGGAGCTGGGACTACAGGCACGTGCTGTTGCACCCAGCTAATATTTAAATTATCTGTAGAGACAGGGTCTCATTGTGTTGCCCAGCCTGCTCTCAAACTTCTGGGGTCAAGTAATCTTTCTGCCTGGATCTCCCAAAATGCTGAGATTATAGATGTGAACCACTGGCCTGGTTTTTTTTAAATGTACGTAAATTAAGATTTACTCCGTGTGCTCTAAAGTTTTATGGACTTTGACAAAAGCTTAACATCAGGCTGGGTGCGGTGGCTCAGGCCTGTAATCCCAGCACTTTGGGAGGCTCAGGTAGGCAGATCACCTGAGGTGAGGAGTTTGAGACCACCCTGGACCACATGGCGAAACCCCGTCTCTACTAAAAATACAAAAATTAGCCAGGTGTGGTGGCATGTGCCTGTAATCACAGCTACTCAGGAGGCTGAGGGAGAATTGCTTGAACCTGGGAGGTAGAGGTTGCGGTGAGCTTAGATTGTACCACTGCACTCCAGCCTGGGTGACAGAGAGAGACTCTGTCGCAAAAAAAATAAAATAAAATAAAATAAAAATGCTTAATGTCTTGTATTCATCTTTATAGTATCACACAGAATAGCTTCACAGCCCTAAGAAATCTCCTGTGCTTCGTCTATGTAGTGAAATCCCACCCTACTCCCCACCCGCATTCCTGGCAACTATTGCTGTGTTTACTGTCTATAGTTTTGCCTTTGCCAGAATGTCATGTAATTGGGAATCATATACCATGCAGCTTTTTTCAGACTGGCTGCTTTTGCTTGGCAACGTGCATTTCAGATTCATGCATATTTTGTGGCTTGATAGCTCTTTTTTTTTTTTTTTTGGTACGGAGTTTCGCTTCTTGTTGCCCAGGCTGGAGTGCAATGGCGTGTTTTCTTGGCTCATCGCAACCTCGGCCTCCCAGGTTCAAGTGATTCTTCTACCTCAGCCTCCCGAATAATCGGGACTATAGGCATGCACCACCATGCCCAGCTAATTTTGTATTTTTAGTAGAGATGGGGTTTCTACATGTTGGTCAGGCTGGTCTCGAACTCCTGACCTCAGGTGATCCACCTGCCTTGGCCTCCCAAAGTGCTGGGATTACAGGCGTGAGCCAGTGTGCCTGGCCAATAGCTCGTTCTTTTTATTCTAGTGTGTGGATGTACTACCATATGTTAACCCATTCACCTATTGAAGGCCATATTGATTACTTCTTGTTGGTGGCAGTTATGAATAAAGCTATCAGCATCCACGTGTGGGAGTTTGATGGACATACGTTTTCACATTAGCAGGTTATGTATTTAGGAGTGTGATTGCTGGATTACATGGCAAGACTTTCCTTTTGTCTCTCCTGTTTTCAAACTCCCTACCATCATATAACCTTCCTCCAATCTCTCCTGTCTTTAATGGAAATAGGTCAAACCTGGGATTTTTAGCCACTCCCCAACTCCCTGGTGTCCCCATTCTTTCTTCTTTTCCCAGCCAGGCTTCTCAGAGATTCTCAGCATTCTGCCTCCACCTCCTTGCGTCTGACCACCTCTTCCAGTCAGCCCACACTTGCAGAATAAGGACTGTGTCGGCTACAAATTAGACCTCTGCTTCCACCAGGCCTCCCCGACAGTTCAGCTAAGAGCCATGCAGTGAACCTCTCCTGTTGTGATGACCTTTTATGGCACTCGATGCTGGTAACTCCCTTCTTGAGGCTGGCAATCGTGGCCCTGCCAGTGCCTCCCTGAATTGCTCACTCTTTACATCTTCCCACGTGGTTTTATCTCCTTGCCCTGGCCTTGGGTTTCTTCTGTGACTCACTCAATTGTGTGTGTGTGTGTGTGTGTGTGAGAGAGAGAGAGAGAGAGAGAGATAGAGATGGAGTTTCACTCTTGTTACCCAGGTTGGAGTACAATGGCACGATCTCAGCTTACTGCAACCTCCGCCTTCAGGTTTCAAGTGATTCTCCTGCCTCAGCCTACTGAGCAGCTGGGATTACAGGTGCCCGCCACCATGCCCCGCAAATTTTTGTATTTTTAGTAGATTTCACCATGTTGGCCAGGCTGATCTCGAACTCTTGACCACGTGATCCACCCACCTTGGTCTCCCAAAGTGCTGGGATTACAGGTATGAGCCACCACGCCAGGCCGACTCACCCATATTTTAATCTCAGCCAGTCTTCCTCACCAAACCTCAGATGTGTATCCAAGTGCCTATTAGACATCATGCCCTGATTGTCCTCTTCACCCTCAAGCACGTGTCCCGGGCTTAGCTGACTTCTCCCCTTTCAAGCTCTCCTGCTCAACGCTCTGATTTGGGGGAAAGCATCAACTATTCAGTCATCGAACTCAGAAACCCAAAATCAGCCTCGGTTCCTTACTTTCCCTTCTATCTAGATCGGGTCTGTAGCTGAGGACTGCCGGTTCTGTTTCTTCTTCCATCTTCCAGGTAACGCAGTGGAGCTCCTTCACTTCTGACCCCTCATCTCTGGGAGGAGGCCCGTGGGCTCCCACTGGTCTCCCTGCTTTAACCTTGCACCCCCCTTCATCTTCCAAGGCAAAGCCTCAGCTGTTCAAGCCACTCCCATACACAGTTCTTACCATGTCTAGACTCCCGCTTGGAAGTTCTCACTGCCCTCACTGCACACACCTTCCCTTAGGTTCTTGTGGTGGGAGTGTTGGCAGTGACTTCTCACGCTCTCCCTGCTGCCTGGAGAATTGCCCCTTCCCGCATTCTCCTTCCAACAAGTATCCTGGGCCTGCTGAGTTGCTACTCCTGCGGGGTTTATTGGCACCACAAGCCCCATAATTAAAAACCAACAGTCCCCAGCTGCATACTTCCCCCGCGGGAACTACTTTTAACTTTTCAGCTGGCCTGCTGCTGGACTCTGCCTCCATACTTCTAAATACATCCTCATAAGGATCCTTCCTTCTCTTTCTAAGCAGATGTCTCGGAAGAAGAGGCTATACTTACTTTCCACCGCCTTCATCTCCATTCACTCTTTAACTCACTACAACTGAAGGAGTAAATCCAGAAAAAGATGGCACTGACTTGAGGAAACAGGGAACGCAAAGTAGGAGGGAGGAAAGCAGTTCCCAATGTAACGATGAAAGGAAGTCTTGGTCCAATAGCCATACAGGGGCCCGGAGAACCCGTGGTCCACACAGGAGCGGGAAAATGAGGGGCTCTCCAGAGTTGTATAATAATGCCAGTTAATCATGATACACAACTGACTCAGCTGAAATGAATACAAAAAATGCCATCATCATATAGATACTGATTACAGGTTTGCTTTTTTTTTTTTCTGAAACAGTTTCGCTCTTGGTGTCCAGGCTGGAGTGCAATGGCATGATCTCAGCTCACTGCAATCAACACCTCCCAAATTCAAATGATTCTCCTGCTCAGCCTTCCCGGTAGCTGGGATTACAGGCTCCTGCCATCATGCCAGGCTAATTTTGTATTTTTAGTAGAGACAGGGTTTCTCGATGTTGGCCAGGCTGATCTTGAACTCCTGACCTCAGATGATCCACCTGCCTCGGCCTTACAAAGTGCTGGGATTACAGTGAGCCACCGTGCCTGGCAACAGGTTTGCTTTTTAATGTTGCTTTAGGCCTAACTTGAAAGAATGAATAGGGAGGGTGGGGGGAGCACTGGGAGGCTAAACTTTTGTTTCCTTTTTGGGATGAGATCTTGCTCTGTTGCCCAGGCTGGAGTGCAGTGGTGTGATCTCAGGTCACTGCAACCTCCGCCTCCCAGGTTCAAGTGATTCTCCTGCCTCAGCCTCCCGAGTAGCTGGGATTACTGGCACGCATCATCATGCCTGGCAAATTTTTGTATTTTTAGTAGAGACAGGGTTTCACTATGTTGGCCAGGCTGGTCTTGAACTCCTGACCTCAAGTGAACTGCCCACCTCAGCCTCCCAAAGTGCTGGGATTACAGGCATGAGCCACCGTGCCCAGCTAATTTTTGTATTTTTTGTAGAGATGGGGTTTCACCGTGTTGCCCAGGCCTGTCTCAAACTCCTGGACTCAAGCAATCCTCCTGTGTTGACCTCCCAAAGTGTGGAGATTACTGGCATGAGCCACTGCACCTGGCCAATATATTTTTAAGTATGGTCTTAGGGTATCAGCAATTTCCAGATTGGATAACAGCTGGGTCTTTTTACTTAGTAACCACCCCTTTCCCTCCTCTGTACTCTCACACAATATTAAAATAGCTCCTATTAAATTGCTAATATCCTCTTCTCTTCCTGTTGCATTTTTCTCCCACAGCTTAAGTCTCAGGTCTAAGCAGTGAACACATCAAGTTTCTGATAAGCTAAGACAGTGTCTATCCATGGACGGGCTCGTGACAAACGCATGTGGGTCCCTGGCTTGCTGAAACGAGGTTTCACGTGAGGGGAGAAGTGGGTTGACAAGAAGGGGGTTGCTAAGGGAGCGTTATTACTCATTTCTCTTGGAAAAAACAGAAGGAACAAATGGAATAAAAGTCTGATAATTTGGCAAAGACACATTTTGCAGTTACTTGCAATACTGTACTTAGGTTCAGAATAAGCAACTAAGTAACAATCATTGATGCCAATCGCTTCAGAAGTAAACTGATGGTGACTCAATAAGCTATCCCAGATGACTGCTGTATACATAGGTATTTTATGACGGTCCAACTGGATTAAGTCGTTCTGAACTGAATTTTGCATAATTATCACCAACATTTGGATTGAAAAATAAGTTTACAGTTGATATTCCTATTTAAGTTTTTAAATTAATTTTAGTTTTTGTCAAAATATCTGGACATAATTATAAAATCAAGTAAGTCTTCAAATACTCATAAATTAGAACAGCACTCTGCCTCCATCGGTCTTGTTCCCCAAGGAAAACACATTCAGCTCTTTTTTTTTTGGAGACAGAGTTTCGGTCTTGTCACCCAGGCTTGAATTCCTGGGCGCAAGCAATCCTCCCACCTTGGCCTCCCAAAGTACAGGGATTACAGGTGTGAGCCACCACACCAGGCTTCAAGGGCAGTCCTGATGCCTAACACCCACTGATCCAGTGCAGCAGTATTGCATTGCTTAAGGTCAGGAGTTTGAGGCCAGTCTGGCCAACATGGTGAAACCCCATCTCTACTAAAAATACAAAAAGAATTAGCTGGGCATGGTGACATGCCCCTGTAATCCCAGCTATTCAGGAGGCTGAGGCAGAAGAATTGCTTGAACCCAGGAGGTGGAGGCTGCAGTGAGCCGAGATTGCACTCCACCCTGGGTGATGGAGTGAAACTCCGTCTCAAAAATAAATAAATAAATAAAGTCTCAGATGCCCTCTGGCCCTCACAGTGGCCAGTGGCATATAAAGCTCTCGAAAACCCTCACTCTTACAAGGAGGATGATACGGAATCTTCACATTCTGCTGCATGGCACCAATTGTGCTATTTTAACAACAATGACTGTGCAGAAAGGAAGCCAGTGCTTTTTTTCCTCCAAGCCTTTGGACAAAGCATGTTTTATGACAAAAATAATCCCTCGGCTCACATGTCCTCTCAGGCTTCCCACTGCTCTCCCACACAGCCTCTCACTCCGAGGAGCGAGTCCCCTCCTGCTAATGACAATCCTTCAGACCGACCCAGAACTTGTTTCCAAAGACTGAAATCACATTTCCAACAGGGTGGTGCCACCAGATTTGCTGAGCTGTTTGGTGGCCAATAGTGAGCTGATTTGTGTTGGATAGATTATCTTCTCAGGGTGTGACAGGAGGGAGAGGCTTGAGCGAGATGCAGAATTTCTTTTTGAAACAAATGAATTTGGAAATATTAGGCAAGGAGGAAACAGTGATATAATTTGCTTTTTCCAATATTGAAAGATGCCACCTCTGTACTTATCTATAGAGTAAGCAACATTTAGGAAATTATATATTTTTATAGCAGTTAACAATTGAAGAGGGATTTATGAAATGCTTACTGTTAGGCAGTATGAGAATTTGTTTAAAATATTAGATATCCCAGAATCATATTGAAAAAGACACAAATGCGATTCTAAAATGTATAAACAATGCTAGTAAACAAATGAACGTATAATATAATTTGGTCCAAGAAACCCCCGCATTCTGAGCTTACAGAAAATTTACTAATTTTTTTCCCTTTTCTGGCTTTTACAGCCGTATTAAAACAAAAAATTCTGGTGACTGAGGATTCAAATTAAAAAGAAAGAAGAAAACATTTTAAAAAGTTTCCAAAGCATGAACTCCTCCACACCAAAACTTCAAAAGTTGACTGGCTCGCATAGTTTACCCAATCCTTGACCGGCAGAGAGACTCACCATCTCCAGCCACGCCTGGAAGGTACTACTGGTCCTAAGTCCCTCAGGGTTCAAGTCTCAGTCCACCCAGCCAGAGATGATCGCTGTGCATCCTCTGACAGACGGCAAAGCCGCAGCCTTGTGCCGACCTCAGAAAGGCTGTCTGTCAGTTCTGAACTTCAGTTAGTCTCGGGAATCTGAAATCATTCATTTCAGCAAAGTGTTTTAAATTCCTTCAAGATTAGTGCTTGTTTAAACCGTTTGCTCTGAGTGAGTTGTAAGGACTCAGGTACGAAGCACCTCAAGCCTCTGGAGACAGTTTTGAACAGGTCGTGCAAGCCGGCAGAGGCCCTCTCCTCCTCCCCAGACAACAGCGCTGGGGACCCGAGGGTGACCCATCAGCCCCAGCCGGTCTCTGGGAAACCCCTTCTGTAGGAAACAAGAATTTCCCACTTCCCCTGCACCTAAGTGCCATCCTTCTGTCCGATGAAATGAAGGTAGAAATATCTCCATCTTCTGGGGAAAGCTTTCATTTTCTTGCAAAAAGGAAAAATGCAGCTTCTGTGACTCCTGCGTCCCCGACTTCAACCTTGAACTGGGGCCCGGTGCCTGGAGATGCAGGAGTGGCTCAGACTGTGAGTGACTCCAGCTCACTGCAGTGGGTGGAATAGGACGTGATCCAGCCTCTGCACCGGTCCTGGACTGCTCACCCCGACTTCTACAGGAAAAAGAAGTCCCTTTTCGTTAAGTCACAGTAAACTGGGGTTTCTGTTACTTAAAATCAGACTTATACTTGATGGATAGGGAATTTGGTATCTGAAAGCCAGTGGCTCCAGGGGACAGACACTAATGTACGGCGTTGGCTAAGAGGAGGTCCAGGGATAGGGTGGGGACCCGACTCCTTCAGCCTGGAAAATTAGGGTCCTACTTGATAGTAACTAATCAGTGACATGCTCACCTGCTGTGAGACCTAGAGACTAAAGCTGTGGTATGAAACGGTGGTTCTCACACCTTTTTGGCACCAGGGACCAGTTTTGTAGAAGACAGTTGTCCACATACCAGGGTTGAGGGATGGTTTTTGGATGATTCAAGTGCATTACATTTATTGTGCACTTTTTTCTATTATTATATTGTAATATGTAATGAAATAATTATACAACTCACCATCATGTAGAATCAGTGGCAGCCCTGAGCTGGTTTTCCTGAGACTGGGGCCAGCTTCCGGGAGGCAGAAGAGGAGGTGGGCAGGTCACCAGGGCCAGCCTCCGGGAGATGGAGGGTGTTAGGTTGGGTGATATGTGGAGAAGAGGCCTTTGCGATGGCTGCTCAAGCATGTGACCAAACAGAATAGCCCAGGAATTTACAACGACATGTGTAAGGTAATTGCCTTGTCAAAGAAGCTGCAGGGTGCAGTGGCTGACTCCTGTAGTCCTAGCATCTTGGGAGGTCGAGGTGGGACGATCACTTGAGCCCAGGAGTTTGAAACCAGCCTGGGCAACATGGTGAGAGTCCATCTCTAAAAATAATAATAATAATAAATTAACTGGGTGTGGTGGCACGTGCCTGTGGTCCCAGCTACGAAGGAGGCTGAGGTGGGAGGATCACTTGAGCCCAGGAGGTCCAGGCTACAGTGAGCTATGATTGCACTGCGGCACTCCAGGTCTGGGCAACAGAGCGAGACCCTGACTCAAAAACAACAAAGAAACCCTCAGGCTGACTAGCAGTAGCCCCCGTCTGTTAGGCCATGAAGCCATCTGCAGCCCCTGAACCCATACTCAAGAACTGAATTGCAAAACCCTATGTCCTCCATCAAGGGTGTCCTGCACAGGGCCCTCCCTTGATGAAGCCTTGGAGGACCCTCCCAGAGGCCACAGCAGTCAGTGGGAAGGTCTCCCAGAGGGCAGACACGAGGTGCCAGGCTGGCTTACCAGGGAGCTCGCTGTATCGCCGGGGCAGGGAGACCTCACTGCTCCTTCCCGCGGGATCTCACGTGTGACTAGTTCTGTCTTCCCATCCTCTGAGTTTCTGAAAGGGGATGTTATTGCAATGATCTGTTTCCTCTCCCGCCATTCTTTATTCAATGTGTTGACCATGGACTTCTTGTCTTTGGGCTGTAGCTGGGAGGATCACGAGGATCTCCCTCTGGACCCCAAGGGGAGGCCTGCACATCATCTGGCTATGCAGGACTCGGGAAGTTGGATGCCATGGCTTGGGTGGTCTTGAGGGTAGTCCTCCAAGCCTTGGGCGGGGGCAGTGTGTTCCATAGAATGAGGTTCACTGGGGCTGACCTGGGAGAAGTGCAACCTGATTCTCATTCCCAAACCCTTTCTTGTATTTAACTTTGCAGAAATGTTCCATCTGCTCTCTCTCTCAGCTCCACTTGCAGCTAATCAAGAAGACGTAAGCAGACATCCAGTGGAAGCAGTGAGGGGGGTCTGGGAGTGCTGAGCCTTCCGGATTAAAGAGACTGTACACTGCTGAATCCCAGATGCAAGGCAGTGCCTACCACTACCGCAGCCTGGCTGCAGCCTTGAGGAAGAGGACGCAGGAGGGAGCTACAGAGACTGTCCTTGACATGACTCAGCCTCCAAAGCAGGATTCTCTGCTGCTGCCTCCAGACTTTCCTGTTTTGTAAGAAAAACAAATCCCAATGTGTTTAAGCCTCCGAGTCAGGTTCTCATTGACATGTAGCTGAAAGCATTTCTGAAGGCTGCAAACATACTCCAGAGATAAGATTCTACCCCATCAGCAAAAACCATTCAGTGAAGTTGATGACCTTTTTCAGTCAACACGGGTTTCTTGTACCAGCTTAGTGATCTTCCCAGGGGGCGAGATTTGGGGTGCACTGAGGAGGCCCCCCTACCCAAACTAACTCCAGCAGTTCTGTTACTGATGCCCAAACTTTGAAATGCAGAGCATGTGGAAGACACAATCTGCATGGTATCTACACACACACACCACACACACAGCTGTTAGAAGGATCCCGAACAGCCAGGCGGCGATATGGCAGCACGGGAGCTTAGGACAGAAAGCCAGGCTGTGGTTTCACACATTGCAGATCCTGTATCCCAGAAGCCAAATCTATTTTTTTTTTTTTTTTTTTTTGAGACAGAGTCTTGTTCTGTCACCCAGGCTGGAGTGCAAGGGTGCAATCTCGGCTCACTGCAACCTCCGCCTCCCAGGTTCAAGTGATTCTCCAGCCTCAGCCTCCTGAGTAGCTAGAATTGCAGGCGTGTGCCACCATACCTGGCTAATTTTTGTATTTTTAGTAGAGACAGGATTTTGCCATGTTGGCCAGGCTGGTCTCGAACTCCTGACCTCAGGTGATCTGCCCGCCATGGCCTCCCAAAGTGCTAGGAGTATAGGTGTGAGCCACCGCACCTGGCCAGCCAAATCTATTTGTATCAGATTTCACTTTCAGAAATTTTCTCCATATAATCCAAATCTTTCATTTTCCAGTATAGACCTCTTTCCTCTTAGCATTCTGTTCCTGATGACTTGGAAGTGTCGTTTCTCTTTACATCATTTGCACGTGGCTCCTTCCTGTCTCCGGCTTCTTCTTCCCAGCCCTCCTCCACCTCTGCACACAGGAAACTTCATTCTGTGGTGTGAACAGGGGGACTCCCGTCTTCCAGAAGTGACTTAGTCTTGAGCTGCCTGTGCCCTCCCCATCGCAGTGAATTGCGCCAGTTGGGGATGACTTGGCAGAGGGTGAGCAGAGGGCAGAGGGTCCAAGCCCTTGAGGTGGGGGCAGGAGCAGGGAGGGACTGTAGGCTCAGCTGGTGGGGCAGGAGGAGGAGAGCCGGGACCCGGGGGAGTGTGTGTGTGTGTGGGGGGGGGGGGGTCCGTGGTGAGCGGGTGAGTCTTTTATCTTTACCACGTGTCTGCCTGATTAACCCACTTTTCTTGGTTTCCAGGGAAAGAGCAAAAAAACATTTTTTCTTTCTCTGAGACAAGGAGTAAAGCATGTGACATCAAGATTGCAACAGAGGGCCAGGCGCGGTGGCTCATGCCTGCAGCCCTGGCAGTTTGGGAGTCTGAGGGGGATGGATCACCTGAGATCAGGAGTTTGAGACTAGCCTGGCCAACATGGGGAAACCTCATCTCTCCTAAAAGTACAAAATTAGCCGGGCGTGGTGGCACATGCCTGTAATCCCAGCTACTTGGGAGGCTGAGGCAGGAGAATCGCTTGAACACAGGAGGCGGAGGTTGCGGTGAGTCGAGATCACACCACTGCACTCCAGCCTGGGCACAAGAGTGAAACTTCGTCTCAAAAAAAAAAAAAAGAAGAAAAAAAAAACCGCAACAGGAGCATAGGGCACTCTGCAGCCTCTCACCTTCAGCTTCTGTGCTGGGATCCATCAATTCCCCTCCCATTTGACTGTCAGATCAAAAGGGTCTTTGCTAATTTCAGCCTAACTTGGGAGAAAGCTGACCTCAATTTAGCTGGGATGACAGTGATAACTAATTTGTACACCAGAATGAATAAAGCCAGCTATTTCCCCACGGGGAGGGAAAGGTGATGTGGTTCTTTTGCATCTGCACTAACAGATGGCTTTTTGGCAAAGGCAGAGAAATGCTGATTCTCCACACTCCCAGGAGGGGGTTCTCCAGACAGCTCCTGGGCTGTCACCTGAATTGGGGTGCACTGGTCCAGGGATGTCCCAAGCCAACCAGCCAGGCACCTGGATGGTCACTGGGTGAGGTCACTGCAGTCTTTGAAGGAAAGTCAGTAGGTCTGGAAGCAAGTGTGGTGGGGGCCCCTTCCCCATGGGGGGCCAGGAGCTTCTGTTAAAATAGCTCCACCAGACCTCCATATTTTCTGTCATTTTTACAGGCAAGAATTCAATTCTGGGTCTTAAGCAGGGGTTATCCTGGTCAATAAGCAACTTCAGTTTCTTGGGACAGGACCAATGACATCATTGTTTCTTTACCGGGTAAGTCTCTCTTAATCCTGGGAAAGTTTATTTGCACAGAGGAGTGTGAAATAAACTCATACTTTTGATATTTTGGGGTTATGTTTAGGCGATCTATACTTATTTGATATTTTAAGAAGTTGCCATTTTAAGACAATGTGGTATATTTTAACTTGTAATTTTTAATGCAATGAATGGACTGGCCTCTTGATTCCAGCTTAAAATATGTAATTGGGTAATTGATGTAGATTTGTGATTTAAACTCAAGTATTCAACACCAATTTATTAACATTGTAGGCAAAACGGGAACATTTAAGAAAACCAGAGATTCGCCATAGTTAGTTGTTGAGCACTTGAGAATGCTTGTGAGTAAACTCAAGTATTTAAAAGTATAAAGTATTGGCAGGGCACTGTGGCTCATGCCTGTAATCCCAGCAGTTTGGGAGGCCAAGGCCTGTCTCTACTAAAAGTACAAAAATAAGCCAGGAGTGGTGATGCCTGCCTGTAATCGCAGCTACTCAGGAGGCTGAGGCAGGAGCATGGCTCGAACCTGGGAGGTGGAGACTGCAGTGAGCCGAGATCATGCCACTGCACTCCAGTCTGGGCAAAAGAGCAAAACTCCGTCTCAAAAAAAATTAAAATATAAATTAAATAAAGCTATAAATAGAGTCATGAGATTTTAAGTTAAGCCTAAAAGTTTAAGGAAAGAATAAAATTTTTCATTTGAATAAAATGAATATTAATTTAAAATGAGCAAACTTTCAAGCAGTTGTTTCTGTATACATAAAAGCTACCCCTAATTACAATGAAAATATAAAATTTGATATTTTTTACCATTTAAAAAAGTCATTTCTGCAAGGCATGGTGGCTCACGCCTGAAATCTCAGCACTTTGGGAGGCCAAGGCAAGAGATCACTTGAGGTCAGGGGTTCAAGACCAGCCTGGTCAACACGGTGAAACCCCATCTCCACTAAAAATACAAAAATTAGCCAGGTGTGGTGGTATGTGCCTGTCATCCTAGCTTCTCGGGAGGCTGAGGCAGAAGTATCACTTAAACCTGGGAGGTGGAGGTTGCAGTGGGCTGAGATGACACCACTGCACTCCAGTCTGGGTGACAGAGCGGGATTTAGTCTCAAAAAAAAAAAAGGGGCATTTTCTCCTCACATCTGGGGACTAATGAACATTGTCTGCCTGTGACGGGTAAGGAAACAGGTAGAGGAAGGGAGTGCCCCAAGCAGAGACCCCACCCCGCCCCCACAGCCTGGCTCTCCTGCCTGGGTTAGTTTGGCCTCTAAAGTGTCCTCATTACAGGCAAAGTGCAACCCCACCACAAAGAATCCCTTTTCTCTCTGGAAGTGCTTATGTGATTAATTTGCAGTCCCCATGACTCTGATTTCCTCTGCAGAAGACAGCAGTGTATTCCAGGAACGCAATGCAGTGAAAGCAAACACTTGGCCCTTGAGACAGAGCCTCGTTTCTGGGAAAGAGGCATCCAGCCCCCTTGGCCATAAGCAGGTGATGAAGACTCAGCACACCGAGATGGAAGGTCCTCAGTTCCCAGCTGAGTGAGCCTACAAGGACGGTGACATCCCAACCTTTGGATGAGGGTGGAGGTGGGAGAAGACAGCGCCGGGCACACCTGGGGCTGGGGATCTGCCCTGTCCTGGGCTGGCTCAGCATTCGGGGCAAGTCGCTGCCCTGGCTGAGGCCAGCTTTGTGGGCGGTGAAATGGATGAATGCTTGCCTCTGCTCGAATCAAGAGTTCATCAGGGTGCTATGGGAAAAATTCTATGAAGGCTCTTTGTAACATTAAAAAAAAAAAAAAAGCCTAACCGGGTGCAGTGGCTCACACCTGGAATCCCGGCACTTTGGGAGGCCGAGGCAGGCAGATCATCAGGTCAGGAGTTCGAGACCAGCCTGGCCAACGTGTAGAAACCCCATCTCTACTAAAAATACAAAAATTGGGTGTGGTGGCACATGCCTGTAATCCCAGCTACTCGGGAGGCTGAGGCAGGAGAATTGCTTGAACCTGGGAGGCGGAGGTTGCGGTGAGCTGAGATTGCACTGGTGACATAGAGCAAGACTCCATCTCAAAAAAAAAAAAAGCCTGTTGCATATTTGCCAGGAGCTGGGCTTTCTGAGAGCAGACAGGGAACAGCTGAGTGTACTTGACGGCTCTGGTGTCTTCAGGGCTTCCATCCCCCACGTGGCTCTGTCCTTGGCTCAGGGGGCTGTGGAGGCCCCGGGTATGCTGTGAACAGCTGGCAAGAACCTTCCCCCAATTCTGGAGCCTCCCTTCGACTTCTCATCCCTTGTGAAGGAAGGGGTGGCTGCCCGACCTGTTGGTCCTAGGCACTGTCCTGGTCCCCTGGTTGTGAAGCTGCTAGGACAGTCAGATAATCAACACAACGCTCCTCTCCTTCCATCAGGGACATCACCACAGAGGAGAAAAGAGCCTTTCTGTAGAGAGAAATCCTGATGTCTGAAACTTCAGCTGAGTGGAGGAGAAAGGATAATTCTTCACATTTCCCCAGAGCCAGGGCGGCACAAAGGAGGAGCATTTCGAGGGGAGGATGATCGGCTCACTGGGGAGCCCATGCCCAGGACCAGCAGCCAGGTTCCCAGGCCCAGGGTATGCGCCTCCTCCCCGGCTCTAACCTAGGAGCTACCAGGAGGAGCTCTGCAGATGGAATCAAGGTCCCCATCAATTGACTGCAAGATGAGAGACAGCTGAGGGCCTGAGTCCTTTCAGGTAGAGCTTTCTCCTGCAGGACCCAGAAGAAGATGTCAGTGTTCAAAGCCCGAGAAAGATGGAACCTGCCCTTGCCCCTGTGGGACTTCTAACCTTCAGAATCGTGAGCTAATGAAGGGGTGGGGCTTAAGCCATAATTTATTTTTATTTTTTAAAAAGAACACCACACAGCAATAGAAAATAAACACCCCCTCCATTAAATTGCACATTTATTGAAAGTTCAGTAGATGTAAATTAGCATATCTGTCTCTCCCTTCCTGAAGCATTTTATTTATTTATTTATTTGTGACAGTCTCCCTCTGTCACCCAGTCTGGAGTGCAGTGGCCTGACCTTGGCTCACTGCAACCTCCGCCTCCTTGGTTCAAGTGATTCTTGTGTCTTAGCCTTGGGAATAGGTGAGACTACAGGCGCGCATCACCACACCCAGCTAATTTTTATATTTTTAGTAGAGACGGGGTTTTACCATGTTGGCCAGGCCAGTCTCGAACTCCCCACCTCAGGTGATCTGCTCACCTTGGCCTCCCAAAGTGTTGGGATTACAGGCGTGAGCAACTGTGCCCGGCCCTGAACGCATTTATATTGAAACAATTTCAAACTTAAAATCATCTCTATCCCTTTATATAACCACACAAAAAATTCAACCTTGATGACACGTCTACAGACCTAATCTGAAGTATGAATATGCTCACTTTACAGATGGACAAACTAAGGTATAAAAAGTTACATGCCTTACTCAAAGCCATACAAATGGTAAGTGGCAAAATCAGGTTCCACCTTGAAAGCCTGGGCTCTTTTCCTTGTGCTCCATCTGATTCAGTTGGGGTCTAGTCAGAACAAGAGAACCCACTCTGGGTGTTTCAAAGAGCAGAGATTTAATATAGGAAGCCCTGTAACTGTAGGAAGCCACAGCCATTCCTCTGGAAGAGTCGGAGAGGGGAGTGGTGTCAGCCAACAGCCCGAGTGTGCTCAGCATCCCAGCTCTCAGTGCTGAGCAGGAGCCCAGGAGCTGCCCCCTGCACCCCAGGCTGACCTGCGGGACCCTGTAGCGACCTGTTTCCCATCACTGCCCCAGCAAAGTGGGGGTCTGAATTCACAGCGTTGCCGTCAGCTATTGGGAGACCTGAACGAGTCACCTGGCCTCGAATGCCTCATTCCTCTGTAAAATGGGGCATCTGATTTAGATGATCTGTAAGGCTCATCAGTTCTGAAATAACTGCCCTCCTTGTGTCCTTTGACTTTGAACAACTCACGCCTCTGCTTTGTACCTCCTGTTCTTCAGTGGTAGATCTGAGAGCAATCCAAGGGGAGGCAAGGGAGCGAGGGGTGGAGAAGACACCGGCGATGACCAACCTGTGTGCTTGCTGCAGCTGGCTTCTGCCCCAAAGGTTCCCACTCCTCTTCTCCACGCCCCACCCCCTCTGCTTTTCCTCTTGCTCCTCATCTGAGCGCCTTTCCTGGGTTGGGGAATTCCCCACCTTATAAACGTACAAGGCACTATAGCTGTTGAAACCTTAGGTACTTCCCCAGCCTTCCCTGCAGCGGGGGTGGTGAGGGTGAGACTTCCATGGGGGAGCCGGACGCGCCTGCCCAGCCTCTGGAGGTGACTTGAGACACAAAGATCGGGCTCAAGGGAGGGTGGCCCCGTATGGCTCTAGCATCCTGGGCTGGCCAGAGCTGCTCTCTGATGCGAACTTGGCCAGTTCTGGCAGCTTTGGCTAGTTCTGCAGACTTTCTCCCAAACCTGTGAGTTACTCAATACCCTTCCAATAAGTTCCTCTCTGATTAAATCACACAGAGTTGTATCCCTAGCTTGCGACCGAAGCCCCTGACTGACACACATGTTATCCCATGTAATGCTCACGACCACCCTAGGGGCAGGTGCTGTTATGGTCTCCATTTTATAGATCAGGAAACTGAGGCACACGAGGCCAAACACCTTTTGAATGAAGTCACATACCTGTGAGGGGTGGCAGCCCCCAGATTATGTCACCAATGCAGCCTAAGACATGGCAGAAAATGCTTCAGTGATGAGGCCAAGTGTGGTAGCTCATACCTGTAATCCCAGCACTTCGGGAGGCCAAGGCAGGCAGATCATTTGAGCCTAGGAGTTCAAGACCAGCTTGGGCAACGTGGTGAAACCCCGTCTCTACCAAAAATAGAAAAACTTAGCTGGGTATGATGGCACACACCTTTAGTTTCAGCTACCTGGGAGGCTGAGATGGGAGGATCGCTTGAGCCTGGGAGGTTGAGGCTGCAGTGAGCTTTGATTATGTCACTGCATCTGGAATGGGCAACAGTCCTGTCTCAAAAAAAAAAAGAAAAGAAAAGAAAAAAGAAAATGCAGCAGTGACAAGCAAATCCTGGTCACTCTGCACAGACTTCTCCTGAGGGCAGAGACGTGTGGTGAGAGCTGTGCACCCCGCCTGTGAGCCAGAGCTGTGCCATCCCAGCTTCATCTAGAAAGGCCATGTTTCTTACAGATTTTTGTTTTCAGCTTGGAACAGATGACCATACTGCATAAACAGCAAATTAGGAAAATTAAACATACTGTTTTAGTGGAAGAAAACTGATTTTTTCTTTTCTTTTTCTTTTTTTCCGAAACGGGGTCTCTCTCTGTTGCCCAGGCTGGAGTGCAATGGCACGATCATGACTCACTGCAGCCTCAGCCTCCCAGGTTCAAGCCATCCTCCCTCCTCAGCCTTCTGAGTAGGTGGGATTCAGGCGTGTGCTGCCACCATGCCTAGCTAATGTTTTACATTTTCTTGTAGAGATGGAGTCTTGCTATGGTTGCTCAGGCTGTTATGAACTCCTGGCTTCAAGTGATCCTCCTGCCTTGGCCTCCCAAAGTGCTGGGATTACAGGCATGAGCCACGGTACCTGGCCAATCTCAGAATGCATCTTCGTGGCGAAGTGACTTAGGACTTTATCCTTCACTCAGATTCCCCAAGTGTCATAGAACCACAGCACAATTATCAAAATGTGAAAAGTAATAATTGGCTAATAATAAGTTAATAATAATTAACTCGCATTTTACCAACTGTCCTATGAGTGCCTTTTGGGGGGTTCAGGATCAGTCCAGGGTCCCCCTGTGGTTGTTGGTCATTGTGTCTCTTCATCCTCTTCCATCTTGCTTTGTCTTTCATGATTGGGACATTTCTGAGGACATCCAGGCTGGGTATTCTGTGGCACATCCCTTATTTTAGGTGTCTTGTTCCTTGTGATTAGATTCGGCATATGTGTTTTTGGCAGGAATACCATGGATGTCACTCGATATCCTTCTCTATGAACCATGTCGAGAGGGATGTGGCATTGATTCCATCCATTCCTGATGAGGTCTGCCGGATTTCTCCCCTATAAAGTTACCATCTCCCCCTCAGTCGTGGATGAGTATCTGGTGGAGAGATGCTCTGAGTCTGTCCATATCCTGTTTCTCATGGTATTTTGCCCACTAATTTTAACACCCACTGAT
This sequence comes from Cheracebus regulus, assembly GCA_963574635.1. NCBI lineage: Eukaryota > Metazoa > Chordata > Mammalia > Primates > Pitheciidae > Cheracebus > Cheracebus regulus. Next base: position 136,973 of record CAUYQU010096629.1, on the reverse strand, counting down.
GATTCTTCCCTGAAACAAGTACACTGTGGCATTTGCCAAATGGTGAGTTTTCTAGTTCCATGATTCTTTCCACATTTATTGGTTGGAATTCTGTAAGAAAAAGCTTTCTCTCTTCCCTCATTCATTCATTCATTCATTCATCTATTTAATTCAGTATTGGCTCATGATTCTTCTTTAATTCCAGGGTCACAATTCATCTACTACCATAATTTATTTTGTTGTTCAGGCTGTCCCAGAAGAGCCCCTGCAGGTCAGCCCTGGTATCTTTGGGACACATGTCCATCATTTTTGGGCACCACAGATGCTCCCGTCTCATCTCGTGCTTTCCCACCCTAACCCTCTAACCCTCTGAGAGCTCTTGGTTCCTTTAATTGGAGGATGGTATTTACAATACCAAGACCTGGGAGGTAGATGCCCTCCCTCCCTCCCTCTCTCCTTTCCTTCCATCCTTCCCTCCTTTCTTTCTCTTTTTTTTTTCTTTTGGAACAGAGTCTTGCTCTGTTGTCCAGGCTGGAGTGCAGTAGCACAATCTCGGCTCACTGCAACCTCCGCCTCCTGGGCTCAAGTGATTCTCCTGCCTTAGCTTCCTGAGTATCTGGGACTACAGACGTGTGCCATCACACCTGGCTAATTTTTGTATTTTTAGTAGAGACAGGGTTTCACCATGTTGGCCAGGCTGGTCTCGAACTCCTGACCTCAGGCGATCCACCACCTCGGCCTCCCAAAGTGCTGGGATTACAGGCATGAGCCACTGCGTCCAGCCTCATTTACTTACTTTCAATGTTCCTGGTCCTCTCCAATGCTGTGGATCATGAATCCTTTCACAGTCACATGTGTGTGCGTGCGCGCGCACACACACACACACACGCATGTTCTAGGAGTCCATGCCCCAGCAGGTGCGGTTTCTCTCGCCCTGTCCCTCTCAGCAGTGGTGCCCACCCAGGCGCCCCCTCCTCCTCACTCCTGAGGAGACCCAGCTTTCTATTCACTAACCTGGGGCAGTTAAAGCAGCGCTGCCCTGCTCCCAGCTAAGCCATAATGATAATGGCAACGATCCTAACGATGATGATAATGATAATACTGAAGATGATAACAATGGAAGCACCTTTATTAAGCTCCCCTTGTGCTCCATGGACAAAACACTGAGGCTCAAAGAGGGTTCTTCACACAGCATAGGAATGGACCCGTCAGGGACTCAGACCCATCCCAGACACCCCAGCCTTCTGGCAAACTCCAGGGAGATGAAGAGCTTGACGAGGGGGGGTCCACACCACATGCGGACTGTGGCGTGGGGTCAGCCAGCCGTGGGAACGGCTCTGGACCCGCATGCTGGGGCTGGGGCAGAGGCCTCGGAGTGAAGGCATCGGCCTCAAGTACTCCGTGGGCCTGGCTGGCCCTGCCCCCAGCACTCCTCCTTCACACACATTCTTTTTTGCCAGGGTCCCTGCCCACATCAGAGGATCCCACGGCCTGGAATTCCTTTGCTGGGAATGGGAAACAAAGCCGTACATTCTGTCATCAGAGAGAAAAGGCCCAAAATGCAAACATGCGGCCAGGGAGAGGCTGTGGCAGGCAGAGTTTTAGAGGAGAGTCAGATCCCCTCCTACTGAGGGCCACCCTTCCTTCCAAGACAGCATGGGAGGCGTCAGAGAACTGCAGGAAGGAGCTCTTTTCTTCCTACAATGAGGACAGTCAGAAGCTGTGGCCACAGCACCTGCTGTCCCTGGAGCCTGGGTACCAATGTGAGGGAGGAATGCGGCACCTCCCTTTCCCCGTGCTCTGGCCACAGGAGCCTCAGGATTGAGGTCTCTTCTGCAGGTAGGTCTACCCAGGGAGGGGTCCCCGCATATGGGGTCTGAAGCCCCTGGGGTCCCCACCCTAGGTCACCTCCACGTGTAAGTCACTCCTTTCCTCTTCAGCTCTCAGGTGTGGTCCGGAAGTAGCAGACTGAACTAAGCAGCATAGTGGTCAGCATTACCTGGGACCCCCCACCTAGAATGCTAGCAGTAAACATTCTTGCCCCCCACCCCCGCAAGACGTACTGAGTTAGAAAGTTGGGGGAAGGGCCAGCAATCAGTGTGCCTAGCCCTCCATGTGGGGGGTTCCAATATCTGTTCAGGTTTGAGAACCTTTGTGCTCAGGACCTCCAGTTACCAAATCATGCTGCTTACAGTGACCACTCTCAAATGATGACAGAAGGAAGAAGGATGAGGAAGACTTGAGCCTGGCTGGGCAATCCTTGCTTTCCTCATGAACCCTGGCAATCAGGTTAGATTTTGAACACCACTGGGATGTGCTGAGAGCTCCTTTGGAGCCGAGCAGTGCTTACATCAACAGTCCAGCAGATGGAGCGTGGAGATGTCAGCAGACACGCTTGAAAGTTTGGCGATGATGAAAGTACTCAGTTCTGTGGCTCATACTATATTGTTGACAGGCCTGGGAATATTGTCTCAACTTAAAGTTGCTTCAGATCTTTTCTCCAGGTCTGAAAACCAGAGGGACCATGCCCATGATCCCTGCCATTTCCTGACCAGCATGGCTGTGGCAAGTCCGTTATTCAACCCCAGATGGCTCAGCAAATCCAATCCTCTCTGCCTGGTTTTATCGCCCATGGAGCCGCATAGGCAGCCATTCTTGCCAGCCGACTTTGCCTTCTGCAAGGGACAACACAGAACTACTCTTCGGGTTACTTGACATTGACATCAATCCTAGTTGGCTGACTCCAGTTGGTGGTGAGAGAACAAATGTTCCCAGGGATTATTAACCACAAAAATCCGAGAGGGCAGTTATCTGAACATGGAACAGAAACAAGATAGTAATGAGTTCCAATGTTCTTTTTTTTCTACACAGGATTCAAATGAACTCAAAGTGGAGAGATCAGAATACATCAGTCTGACCTGATTTTACTCACAACACTTCTGAAACCAAGTGCATGGGTTTTTTTCACACCGACAACCAGTTCCCCAACTCCAGACACCAGCTGGGTGGCCTACGATTCAAATCTGACACTAACTCCATGGGCTCTGAGGCTCCGTCCCTCAGCACTGGCCTGACTTCAGATCCAAAGTGTAGGAAGCCCAGGGCACCCACGCTTCTGTCCAACCTGGCTACAAAATCGGGGGTTTCCTGCACTCCCCCCACCCTGCCCCCAGTTTCACATTCAGTAATTTACCAGAACAGGTCACAGAATGCAGAGAGGCACTTTACTGGTACTGGTTTATTGTTCATATAAAGCATTGGACTCAGAACAGCCAGATGGAAAAGATGCTTAACACGAGATGACAGGGGTGGAGGGCCAAGGGGCTTCCCGGTCCTCTCCAGGCGGCCACCCTCCTAACACACCTCCATGCGTATACCAAGACAGAAATTCTCCACATTCTTTTTTTTTCCTTTTTGAGATGGAGTGTCGCACTGTCACCCAGGCTTGAGCGTGGTGGTGTGGCAACCTCTGCCTCCTGAGTTCAAGTGATTCTTCTGCCTCAGCCTCCCAAGCAGCTGGGATTACAAGCATCTGGCACCACGCCTGGCTAAGTTTTGTATCTTTAGTAGAGATGGGGTTTCACTATGTGGACCAGGCTGGTCTCAAACTCCTGACCTCGTGATCCACCCACCTCGGCCTCCCACAGTGCTGGAATTACAGGTGTGAGCCACTGTGCCTGGCTGGTCTTGCTCTTTTGGCTGCTTGCTCATCCTTTCATTCACATTCTGTCATTTGAGTTTTTTTGAGGATTCATTATGTAGGCATGATTGATTACTCGCTGGCCATTGGTGATTAACTCAATTTCCAGTCCCCCTCCTCCCCCTCCCCAAAGGTCAGAGGTCTGAGCTGAAAGTTCTAATTCCAGCTCCCAGCCCCCATCCTGAAGCTGCCCAGCCCTCTCATTGACATTCAAAAAACACTCATCCCTCTGGGGATCCCAAGGGTTTTAGAAGCTCTGGACCAGAAAACAGGATCAAAGACCAAATATCCAGCCAGGAACCGTCCACCTCCGAGGGCATGTACTCCTGCCTTACTATGACAGCGGCGGTGGCGAGTCTGATACAGGCAGGATGACTCACTTTATCTGGAATCCTTGGCCTTGGATAAGATTTGCCTTCTGTAGCAGTGAAGTCCATGGAGCTAAGTCTACATCCACCTGCCATTGCAATTATGGCAGGAAAAAGGACAGATGGAGCTGACAATTATGCCTAACTTCCGATTTGGGGCACCCTTCTGTCCCCCCACTTCCTGCTCTGCTGACACTCACATCCCCACAGGCAGTGGCACAGAAGCTGAAGGCTGGGCTCAAGACCTGATCTGCAGCCAGGCCCACGAGCAGGGTCTGTTCTGAAGGCTCTACCCAAAGCTGTGTCCCAAGACAACTGGCAAGACTCCATCCCACTCCACAGTGACTTCCTCCCAGAGGCTCACCTCCCTTCCAAAGAGGGAGGAATTTGGACTATTACCCACGAATGATAGCAGGCTAAGAAACAAATTCTGATTAAGAAAAGATTAAAGAGAAAAACACCACCCACACCTACTGGCTGTACCTTTCCTGCAGGGTTTTTGCCACCGCATGGAAAGCAGCCAATTGCTATTTGCATGGGTGTTTTAAATATGAGGAGATCAGGAGATTTGCTCCTGACATCACTTTTTTTCGAAGTGCAATTGAAAATAGCACTTTTCACAACAATTAACTGTCTCCAAAGAAGGTCTGCTTTTTAGACATTGGGGCGAATAAAAGGCATCGTTTCAGGTGCTGGCCTTTGCAGAGGCGAGGTCGGTGGTGCCGAGAAGTGATCTCCCTGCATTTCCGTGGGTCTGTTTCTTAAGCCGCACTATTACTTCTCTTGAGTAAGGGAAGTAATATTGAGTAATATTTATTGAGCTGTGTGAGAGAGACTGTTCCAGGCTCCGGGAAAACAGCGAACAAAAGAGAAAATATTGTCTGCTTCATAGACCTCACACACGGATAAGCACATAGAGGGGCGGTCAGGCGGTGATCCGTGCGGTGGAGAGAACGCAGCGCGGGACGGCACGGGGTGAAGGTTAAACAGGCAGCAGGGAGGCCCCCAGAGAAACAGACGCGAGTTTCTGGGGTGCTCCCTCAAGCCACCAGTTAATTTGAATTCTGCCAGGCATGAATGCTCACGCCTGTAATCCCAGCGCTGTGTGAGGCCGAGGTGGCGGATCACTTAAAGCCAGGAGTTCCCGACCAGCAGGGGAAACATGACAAAACCGCGTCTCTACAAAAACATTTAAAAAAATTAACTGGGTGGGGTGGTGCACGCCTGTAATCCCAGCTCCTCGGGAGGCTGAAGCGGGAGGATGGGTTGGGCCTGGGGAAGTTGAGGCTGCAGTGAGCTATGATGGCACCACTGCATTCCAACCTGGGCGACAGAGTGAGATCCTGTCTCAAAAAAAAAAGAAAAAAACAATTCCAGTTTGTTCAATTTGAGTCAGCTGGTTGTTTGAGCGTGTCCCCTGTGCCCATAGGACATAAAAGTAAAATTGGGATGAAATTTCCCCAAGTCCCGTCCTTCGGGAAGGATGGCCCGAACAGCCCGAAGGCGCAAAAGGAGTTGGTTTCTTCTCTGACCAATCTTCCTCGGTCCGGTGGAGTCCGCAAAGGCAGGCGGCAGCTCCAGGGCCGACAAGTTCCGTGTCTGGGGGGCTGCGGGCTGCCCCTGCGGGACTGGGGGTGGGGGGGACCATGGAGGGACAAGGCGACCCAGCCCCCGCCCAGGCTTCCCCTAGCAGCCCCAGGGCGCCCAGAGCGCACGGCTGGCGCCGCCCCGCGCTTCCTGCCTAGCCGCGGATCCTCCCCCGCGCCGTGACGCGCCAGGCTTTGACCAAATATGTCCCTTTCCCCTCCCTCGCCCGCCCCGCCGCCCGCAGGCGCCCCGAGCCGCGGGCTGCCGCCTGGACGTTGTCCTGCCTGGGTGTCGCGGGCCGGCCCCGCGGGGAGCTCCCTCGGCGCGATGCCCTTCAGGAAAGGTAGGAGTCCCGGTGACGCGGCCCACGCCCACAGCGCGCGCGGGGACCTGCACGGCCGCCTGTGGGTGCCGGAGCCTTGGGTCTCCGCCCGGCGCGGAAGCCCTGAGCGCCCTGGCTGTGGCAGTGCCTGCTGGAGCCAAGCGAGACGCGCGCCGCCTGGTGCCCTCGGCCCCACGCTGCGCCCCGGCCCCGCGGGTCCCCTGCGGTCTCGCACGTCTCCCTCTGGCCTCGCGTCTCCTCCGCAGCCCCGCGTTGTCCCTCCAGACCTGCGCTATCTCCTCCAGTCCCGTGCGTCCCTTCTGCCGACTCCACGGCCGCCACCACGTGCCCGAACTGGGGGCGGCACTTGCGGCGAGTTCCCGCGTCCCGCTGCGCACCAGCCACGAGCCGCGGATAGACCAGGGCCCGGGACCCGGAGAGACTCGGAGGGCGGCGGGGCCCGGGGTCCCGAGGGTGGGCGCTGCGCTCGGGGGCACAGTGAGGGGCAGCTCGGGCCTGGGTCCCGCCTCTGCTCCTCCGTTCCTCTGACCCCAGGGAAGTCTTCTCAGCGCCCAGCCTCAGTTTCCTCCTGAGCAAAACTGGCACATAAATAGTGACGGCCGCGTGAGGCTGGGAGCCCTTCCCGGGAAAGCAAACTCAGGCCCGCTGATGAGCGCGGCCCGGCCGCTCCTCCAGGGGCTGCCCTCGGCCTTCTCCGCCCCGCGTGCCGGGACCGCCAGAAAGCCCCTGCTGGCCCCGAGCGGGGTGGGGGGGTCCCAGCGCACTCGACTCCGGTTTGCAGGCCGGGTGGTGGAGGCCCAGCACTGCCCAGAGCTCTGGGCCACTGTCAGCTCAGAGCCGCGGAGAGAACGGGAGCTGCAGGTGTGGGGAGGGGGCCTCGATTTGACTTTCAAATCAGCTGTGTGATCCCGGAGCCGTCTGTTTGGGTTGGGAGGGGCTTGAGCTCTGGTGATGATTGTCACTCAAGACCCAAGATCCCCCACTGCGACCTGGGGACACTGAGGTCGTTGAGGACTGAAGAGGGGCAGCCTGGCCTCCCCAGGCACTGGCCCTGTGCCGTGCGGTCTTCCCTTTCCCGCACCCACCCGCCTGCCCCTCTGCTCTCATAACTCAGAGGAATGGCCAGCGTGGCGTTCCAGTTGCCTAGAGGCTGTACTGGACTTGTCTTTCAATCAGAGTGTGCCTAGGTATCAGCGTGAGCTCCTGGCCATGAAGGGGCTGGCTGCTGACTCTCCTGTCCTGTTGGGGTGGGGAGATGGGGAAGGAGGCCAGAAGGTGACAGACAGCAAGCAGCAGCTCTGCCACTCCTCCATCAGCGTCAGCGGGACACGTTTAGTCCCACGGCCACTGTCCTCCGTGTCTCCATTAATCCAGGTCTGACACGGCCACCTTGACTCTCTGGGTTCTCTGGAGGCTCTCAGAGTCCCTCTCCCGCTCATTAACTTCAGGGAACAATCATTTATCTCGGATTTCATCACTTCTGCCCATTTTTGTCATTGTGGGCTCTGGTTCGCAAACTCCTAAAAGGGACAGACTTCTGTTTACTTGTCAGGGCGCTCAGTAGGGTGTCTTATGCGGCAAGGTATTAAATGCCAAGCTGCTAATGTATTGTTTGCACATGAAGATTTTGCCTTATGACAATATATCTTAGTGCACCATTAGATCACACAGGACAAAACATTTGCAAACTGCCAACCAAGGCAAGCTTTGGTTTTGTTGGTTATTGTTATTGTTGTTTAATCTGAAGAGACCTTTCTGCCTGAAGAGGAAAAATGTTATCCTCCTATTTGGCAGATGCTACTTCCCGGAGGTCCTGGGGTGTAAGAAACGGTCTTGCGTGGCATAAGCGCTGCCTGCATTTGCCAGACGCTCCGGTGTGAGCCAAGGCACCGGCTCTTGGAGGCTTCATCTAGACAGAGCTTCCCCAGTTGCTGCAGGTGGGAGCTCTCACTTAGAAGGGAGCACAGCAAGTGTGAACTTCAGGGATCCAGGGCGTGGCTGGGTTTGGTGCCGAGCGGTGGTCCGAAGCTGCTTGGAGGGATCAAAGACCTCCTGTGAGGGACAGCACGGCACCTCAACCCTGCACTGTCGGAGATGCAGGAGACGGCGGAGCAGCTACCTTTCTGTATTTTTTGATCGTTGAGCCATCTGAATGTGCTGTTCACAAAAGTAATTTAAAAATTGGGAAATGAAAAGACTTTACTGCCCTCCTCCCAAACTAAGAGAAGCCATCTGGAGATGGCGTCCTCTGCGGGTTGGAAGCTGAGCAGGGACAGCTGCGGGTTCCCTCCCCAGGCTGCGCTTCTGCCTCTTGACAATCTTCAGACTTTGGGATCAGCTCCATCGGGGGCCCGGTGGGTAACGGGCAAGTCAAGGAGTTTAATGATGGGAAGGTTTGGTGTTGGGAAAACCAGATGGGATAGTGCAGAGCCCTGGGCATTGGCACCTCTAGGTTGAAAATGTCAAGCTGAGCTCTATCAGAGTGGGCAGGCAGAGTGTAGCCTGCAGAGAGGGAGCTGGGAGAATCCTCACCCAGACCTCACTCCTTCCTCCCTCTGATCTCACACCTTTGGCAGCCAGAGGGCCGGGGAGCCTGACAGTGTGGTCCATACAGGAAAGCCTGCTGGGACACGGAGCTGGGTGGGTTTCCCTTTTGGAGGAGAGAGGGTCTTGAGGGGACAACAGAGAAGCAACCAAAGATCTCAGGTGCTGATCCTGTCCCTCGATTATGGGAGGAACTAGTGGATGGCTACTGAATGTAGTCACGGGAAAGGCGAGTGGTTGTATGCCACGTCATTGATTCATTCTCTAGATTGAGCACTTGCTATGTACCAGCACACGCCAGGTACCAGCTGAACATAAAGACATAGTGTCTCCTCCCTGGAGCCCATCTGTGGTACTCTCCAGCACGTGCCTGGGAGGGGAGTCCAATGCAGAGCCGTTCCCAGCAGGAGCCCCGACCTGAGGAGGCTGAGCTCTGCACTGAGGGGGCATGGCACTGGTTGACCTCCTGGACTGTCACATAGGCTGCGGTTGGGTTGGTGCCATGGTGCTGGCTAGAATGGAGCCAGAGGGACTTAGACCTCATATTCTACCTGCCCGACATGGACCCCAGTGGCCTGGCATGTGGCAGGCAGGAACTGTATCAGGTGGATGGTGGCTGCATTGGGGCTGTGTCCCCTATGCTCAGCGTGAGGCTGGCGCTACAGCTGACAGCAGCAGTCTCAGCCCAGGTTGGGGAAGGATGGTGTGAGCACTGAGTTCAGGGCTCACAGCTCTTCCTGCTGGGTCTCCAGGGTGACGGTGGTTAGAGTGGGAGGAAGGTCTGCGTCTTTGGCCGATCTGTCTAGAAGAAGTTAGTGTCTAGAGAAGTTAGTGTCCTGATGTGAAACGAAAGAAATTCCTGAGAAGAAAAAGAGGCAGGAAGCCCTTCAGCTGGACATGGAGAGGAAGTCATGGATATCACGATTAACTTTGGGAACCACAGTGGAGGGACGCTGGGGCAGTTCTTCCTCTGCAAGAACTTCTCTCCTTAAAAACAGAATAGATGAGCCGGTGTGGTGGCTCACGCCTGCAACCCCAGCACTTTGGGAGGCTGAGGTGGGAGGATCACTTAAGGTCAGGAATTTGAGACCAGCCCAGACAACATAGCCAGACCCTGTCTCTACCAAAAAATTTAAAAATCAGTTGGGGGTGGTGGCGTGAACTTGTAGTCCCAGCACAGACATGGTGGTCTTCCTATTGCCTTGGCATCTGCTGTGGATGCCTCTCGGGCTGGAAACCCAATCACACTGTCCTGCCATCCTTCCCAGTATTTGTACGTAGATGAAACTGGATAAGACGAACATGGGGAAAGGAGCCACAAAGTCACAGAAGAGGCATGGGAAGGGTGGGGAGGACCCAGGCGATGGGGGACAGTGGGCAGGGAGGATGGGCCCCAGGGAGGACGTGGTCTCAGGCCGGAGCCTCAAACCTCTTCAACACATCCACCACCTCCTGGCCCTCAACATCACGGCTTTCTGAGCATCTGCACATGGAGACCATTCACTCCGCTCATTCTGCAGGACTGTGGTCATGTCTACAGATCCTTTGCTGCAGGGGACAGTTCTGGAAGCTGCTCAGGCAGGAAGACATAGGCAGTGGGAGTTATGCTGTGGGCTGCGTGAAGCAGGGACACTTCATGGAAACCACTTAAGAGCACCTGGCCTCAGTTTACCCATCTGTCAAAGAAGGGGGTGAGCTAAGATCCTCTCTAATTGGAGATCGATGCTTCCTAATCACTTGGATGCTTGTTGCACACAGGAGTCTCCAGCCCCCAGGCTTCCTGGCTAAGTTGGCTGCAGGAAGCCAAAGGAATTAATTCCGCCTGCACCTTTGTCCTCCAAAGACTTTGTCCTGGGCACACGACCTGGTATCTCCCTGCATCTCCAGGTCTGAGACTGGCCAGGTTTTCAGGCAAGTGGCCATGACCTTGAATTCTCCAGGCTATGCGCTCCTTCAGCTTTGACTCCAGGGCTGAAATTTATGGACAAAAAATGTCAGTGTGGGGATCCAAGCTCTTGAATGCACATTCTAGATTCTCTCTTATTAAGACAGCTTGGAGCCTTCTGACTCTGATGTCAGGCTGTAGTGATCATGGGTCTGTGGGTCTTTCAGGTGGCTCCTGGACAAAGAATCCTTCAAGTCACCTAGCAGCAGGTCTTTTTTCCTGTGTATCAGGAAAGAATGACTGTGCATAGACGGTCAGAGGAAAAGATTTAATTAATCTCAAAAGTTGGAAGTCCTAGTGCTTTCTTTCTTTCTTTCTTTCTTTTTTTTGAGAAGGAGTCTTGCTCTGTCGCCAGGCTGGAGTGAAGTGGCACAATCTCAGCTCACTGCAACCTCTGCCTCCTGGGTTCAAGCGATTCTTCCGCCTCAGCCTCAGGAGTACCTGGGACCAAAGGCACATACCACCACACCCGGCTAATTTTTGTATTTTTAATAGAGATGGGGTTTCACCATGTTGGCCAGAATGGTCTCAATCTCTTGACCTTGTGATCCGCCCACCTTGGCCTTCCAAAGTGCTGGGATTACAGGCATGAGCCACTGCGCCAGGCCCTAGTGCTTTCTTTATATGTTCAACTCTAGGCTACTTGAAAAATGAAGGAAATGATAAAGAATACAAAAATTGCCTATCAGGCTGGGCCTGGAGGCTCACGCCTGTAATTCCAGCACTTTGGGAGCCTGAGGCAGGTGGATCATTTGAAGTCAAGAGTTTGAGACCAGCCTGACCAACATGGTGAAAGCCCGTACTTTTGTATTAAAAGTACAAAAAATTAGCCATGTGTGGTGGTGGGTGCCTGTAGTCCAGCTACTTGGGAGGCTGAGGCAGGAGAATCACTTGAATCTGGGAGGGGGAGGTTTTAGTGAGCCAAGATCGTGCCACGGCATTCCAGCCTGACTCCAGCTCAACCAACAAAGCCAGACTCCATTCCAGCTCAAAACAACAACAACAACAAAAACCAGAGAGTGCCTATCATTCATAACTGCAGGGGAATAGCTCCACGATCTCCCGCTGGGCAGTTAGGACGGTGGACCAGGACAGCAGGGACAGGGACACAGGAAGGGAGCCCCAGTTTGTGGAACACTGTCCCACTTACCATAGTTCCCACCAGCAGTGTACATGACTCTTGGTGGCATCTCTCTTGCGGGTCTGACCTGGAGGGCTGGCCCTAGGGACGTAGAGGTTCTGGTTGGGGCAGCCACAAGGTGTGTGAAGAGCAGAGGGGTTTGGTAGTCGTGTCACTTCCCAAGCAGTGTCTGCAGCCACTGCTCCGGAAGGTGCTTTGACGTGGCAGCTGAAAAACACGCTTACCCTGGCCTGGGCGTCAACACTCACTTGTCAGAAAGTGAGATCCGGTATGCCCCAGTCCTCAGCCAGAGGAGCAAGGAGCGGATTTCCCAGAGACCATGGCCCCTTGCACTGGTGAGGATGCTGGGGTGCTACTGCAGCTTGAGGGGTGACAACTGTGCTTTCTTAGGGTGGAACTGGTCTGGCATCCTGTCTGCTTGAGATACTGACCCCTGGTGATCGGATTCTGAAAGTCCTCCCCTGAGGCTGCCAAAGTCATCCTGGAGGCTTGTCCAGCCACAGGAGTGGAGAAAGATCCGATCAGGCAGCCAGGGGCGAACAGGAAGCCGGGAGGTACCCGTGGAGAGAAGTGTGGGCTTTCAAAAGGAAGCGAGAAAGAGGAAGCTCTTGCCTAGGCATGGGGTAGACGTGTTTGATGCAGGTGGATTTCAGGGAAAGGCTGTGGTGATGTGACTGCTGGATGGCAGGCGCTTGCTCACAGCCGTGGTGGGACGCCTCGTTTCTTGGAAGGACAGGACTGCACTCCTGCAGCTCTTGTTCCTCGCTGCACATTAGAATTCACCGGGGAGCTTAAAAAAAAAAAAAAAAAAAAAACCTGATGCCCCAGAAATTCTGATTTGATAGTTTCTGCCTTGAAGCCTGGCCAAACATGTCCTGAAACAATACTTATCCTCAGACAATACTGTACATGCCGACATTTTCTAGTCTGGTCCATTTAATTAAGAAAGGTTCTGGGCTTATTTCTGCTCTTATTCCAGTAAATTGATTTCAAGGCCACTAATGGGTGGTGACCCACTCTTTTGAGATGCCTGTTCCGGGCATCAGCTCCCACTGCAGAGGCTGGGGAGCCGGACAGCTCCCTCCCCAGGCTCTGCTGTGGGAACCGACGCCTGGAACGCTTCCTACAGCCAGGCTCTAGTGTGATTCCGGTCCTGCTGCAAGTGCTGGGTGGTCCGGGTAAAGCAGAGACCCTGCTGGGGAATGTACCCATTGGCTGCTGTGGAGCCTCTGACCCTTCATGCAGGTTTCCTGAGCCAGGCAGCGGGGGAGGAAGCGTCTGGCAGGAGGGTGGAAGGCTCCCCGATAACCAGCCACCTGCAAGGGCCAAATCTCTCTGGGACGTCTGCACAAGAAACATTCTGAACACATGAATAAAGGAGAGCTGTGGATCTGGTAGCTGAGGAAATTCAGTAGAAAAAAACCTCATTTTAGACAAATAGATGTAAAAACGTCATTTGTGTTTGAACACAAAAAGAAAGAATAAGAAAGTTCACTTTATGGCCCCGGGCTACTGGCTTGAAACTTTGGAAGATATTTTTCTTTCTTAAAATGTTGATATGTTTAGGAGGCACTAGTGCAGATCTTCTGTGTGCAGACACAGAATTGGCAATTCTGAACCCTCACCCCCCACCACCCTCCCACCTTTGGGAGTCTCCAGTGACTATGCCTTTCTGTGTGCCTGTGTGTTACCCACTGCTTAGCTCCCAAGAAAGAGACAGTATATATATATGTACGTATATCTATATGTCTGTATTTTTATTTATTTTATTTATTTTTATTTATTTATTTTTGTGAGATGGTGTCTCACTCTGTTGGCTAAGCTGGAGTATAGTGGCCTGATCTCAGGTCACTGCAACCTCCATCTCCTGGGTTCAAGCAATTCTCCTCCTCAGGCTCCTGAGTAGCTGGGACTACAGATGTGTGCCACCACGCCCGGCTATTTTTTTTGTTTTTTGTATTTTTAGTAGAGACAGGGTTTCACCATGTTAGCCAGGATGGTCTCGATCTCCTGACCTTGTGATCCACCCATCTCACCCTCCCAAAGTGCTGGGATTACAGGTGTGAGCCACCACGCCCAGCTGTGTGTGTATTTTTAGAGACAGGGTGGTGATCTGTCTCCCAGGCTGGAGTGTCTCCCAGGCTGCAGCCTCCACCTCCCAGGCTCAAGCAATCCGCTTGCTTTGGCATCCTGAGTAGCTGGGACCATGGATACCCACCATCACACTCTGCTTTTTTTTTTTTTTTTAAACTTTTTTGTAGAGACAAAGCCTCCCTGTGTCATCCAAGCTGGTCTCCCACCTTGGCTTCCCAAAGTGCTGGGATTATAGGCATGTATCACCATGCCCAGCCTCCAAGGAAGAGCAAATTCTCTTTTTAATCAATTAATTAATTTTTATTTATTTATTTATTTTGAGATGGGAGTCTCGCTCTGCTGCCCAGGCTGTCATGCACGGGCACAATCTCAGCTTACTGCAACCTCTGCCTCCCAGATTTTAAGTGATTCTCCTGCCTCGGCCTCCCGAGCAGCTGGGATTACAGGTGCCCACCACCACCACGCCTGGCTAATTTTTGTAGTTTTAGTAGAGATGGGGTTTCTTCACGGTGGCCAGGCTAGTCTAGAACTCCTGACCTCAAGTGATCCACCCACCTGTACCTCCCAAAGTGCTGGGATTACAGTTGTGAGCCACCATGTCCGGCCCAAATTATCTTTTTAAAGCAATTCTGGGCTGGGTGTGGTGACTCACGTCTGTAATCCCAGCACTTTGGGAGGCCAAGGCAGGTGGATCACCTGAGGCCAGGAGTTCAGGATCAGCCTGGGAAACATGGGAAAACCTCTTCTCTACTAAAAATACAAAAATTAGCTGGACGTGGTGGCAGGCACCTGTAGTCTCAGCCACTTGGGAGGCTGAGGCAGGAGAATCGCTTGATCCTAAGAGGTAGAGGTGGCAGTGAGCCAAGATTGTGCCACTGCACTCCAGCCTGGGCAATAGAGGAAGACTCCATCGGAAAAAAAAAAAAAATGTAAAAAAGCAATTCTGCCAAACACACTTATTAGAAAATGGAAACAAGGATTTTGTCATTAACTTGCTGCCTCATAATAACAGCAAAGGAATCTGAATCTGTAAATAGCTTGTGTCTTTATCGAAAATATTGTAGAAGTCAAATGTCATTCGTTTATAATAAATGAGTCAGCATGCGGTCCCCCAAGGACCCCGTCTGCTGTTGTCACACCATTTCCCAGGTCCTGTTTATAAATGGAGAATGACAAAGGGAAACCACTTCAGGCTGAAATCATGTTTTGTTCAAATCCTGGATTATAGAAAAGCTCTCCTTTATGATTCCAGTGAAGCAAAAGGTCATACTGTCACGGCTGCTTTATAGGAAATTGACTTCAAGCTTATAAAACTTTTGAAAATTCATTTTTGAATGAGTAATATGTAACACATGGCGTAACAGTAAATCCTAATCCACGTTATGGAAGAACCGACTTGACTGAGGGCGGGCAGTCTATTGTTTCTCTGTGACTGTGTTCTTTTCTCTGGCTTCTATGAGAAGTAATGGAATGACTGGGAAAGGCTTTTAAAAGTCAGGCAATGTGTAACAAAAGGAAATAAAGAAACTTCACTGCTTTAGTGATCAGGAAAATGCAGACTGAGACCAAAACAAAGACAGACTTCACTCTATGTGACTCGTAGAAATGAAGAAGTCTGATGGCTTTAAGCGTTGAGAGAATGTGGACCACAGGAGCCCCTCACACGTTGCTGGTGGGCCTATAAGTGGCACAAGTGCCTTTGAGGAAATTTGGTCTTTTCTTTGGTGTAAAGTTGAAATTCACATGCTTTGGCCGGGTGCGATAGCTCACGCCTGTAATCCCAGAACTTTGGGAGGCTGAGGCGGGCAGATCATCTGAGATCAGGAGTTCAAGACCAGCCTGGTCAACATGGTGAAACTCCGTCTCTACTAAAAATACAAAAATTAGCCAGGCGTGATAGTGCATACCTGTAGTCCCGGCTACTCTGGAGGCTGAGGCAGTAGAATCACTTGAACCCGGGAGGTGGAGGCTGCAGTGAGCCAAGATCACCATGCCACTGCACTCCAGCCTGGGTGGCAGAGTGAGACTCTGACTCAAAAACAAACAAACCCACATGCTCTAAAACCAGCAATACTGCTCCTATTATTGCTGGTCACTGAGAGGAACTGGGGCTCACACAGTCATGTTCATAGCAGCACACTCATAGAAAAACCTTTATATGGCGCAAATGCACTTTGACAGGAGGATAAATTATTCTTAGTATATTCACACAAGGCAATATTGCAAATAAGATACACTCAAATAGACAGCAACTCTCAATATTGTTGATGACTGTTGAAAATCCCAAAACAGACTGGCTCCATGGCTCTCGCCTGTAATCCCAGTACTTTGGGAGACCGAGTTGGGCGGATCACTTGAGGTCGGGAGTTCGAGATCATGGTGAAACCCTGCTTCTACTAGAAATACAAAAATTAGCCAGGGGTGGTGGTGGGCGCCTGTAATCCCAGCTACTCAGGAGGCTGAGGCATGGGAATTGCTTGAACCCAGGAGGTGGAGGTGGCAGTGAGCTGAGATTTCACCACTGCACTCCAACTCGGGTGACAGAGCAGGACTCCATTACAATTTAAAACAACAAAAAACAAAAACATTAGATATGGTAAGACACTTTTTATTGATTTATTTTTTGAAACAGGGTCTTGCTTTGTCACCTATGCTGGAGTGCAGTGGCTCACTGTAGCTTTGACCTCCCAGGCTCAAGTGATTCCCCTACCTCAGCCTCCCCAGTTGCTGTGACTTCAGGTGTGTGTCACCACGCTGGCTTTTTTTTTTTAAATAGAGACGAGGTCTTACCATCTTGCCCAGGCTGGTCTTGAACTACTAGACTCAAGCAATTCTTCCACCTGCCTTGGCCTCCCAAAGTACTGGAATTACAGGCATGAGCCACAACACCTAACCTCATTTGGGCTCTTCTTTCTGTT
Source organism: Cheracebus regulus (assembly GCA_963574635.1). Taxonomy (NCBI): domain Eukaryota; kingdom Metazoa; phylum Chordata; class Mammalia; order Primates; family Pitheciidae; genus Cheracebus; species Cheracebus regulus. Next base: position 120,354 of record CAUYQU010096629.1, on the reverse strand, counting down.
GCTCAAACACTCAAGACTCAGGACTCAGGGCCTCTGCAATTTCCCCCTGCCTGGAGTGGTGTTAGGGGGATATTTTTTGAGATGGAGTTTCGCTTTTGTTGCCCAGGCTGGAGTGCAATGGCAAAATCTCAGTTTACTGCAGCCTCCTCCTCCTGGGTTCAGGTGATTCTCCTGCCTCAGCCTCCCGAGTAGCTGGGATTACAGGCATGCGCCACCACACCCGGCTAATTTTGTATTTTCAGTAGCGCCAGGGTTTCGCCATGTTGGTCAGGCTGGTTTTGAATTCTGACCTCAGGTGATGCGCCCACCTTGGCCTCCTCAGTGCTGGGATTACAGGTGTGAGCACCGCTGGGTCTAGGGTGACTCTAACAGCAATATGGGGATCCCATCTGTTTGGATCATTTGTAAAGGAACTTTTCCCATTTGTCGCTAAAAAGTCATCTGTGGAGGAACACTTTGTGATCGCTCACAAAGTGTGAATACAATATCCTGTTCCCAATAATCTTTATAAAAAATTTAAAAATGTATTATTTTATTTCATTTTGTCATGTCCTTGAGTCATATACATGTCTATATATATATAGATTCATATATATATGTCTCTATATATATACACATATATACATACATAGATATATAATATACATATATACAGATATATACATACATATATATAGAGAGAGAGAGAAAGAGAGAGAGAGAGAATCGCGCTTTGTTAGCCAGGCTGGAGTGCAGTGGCACATCAGAACTTGCTGCAGTCTCGAATTCCTGGGCTCAAGCGATTCCTCCCACCTCAGCCTCCCGAGTAGCTGGGATTACAGGTGTGTGCCACCATGCCTGGCTAATTTTGTAATATTTTGTTTTGTAGAGACAGGGTCTCACTGTGTTGCCCAGGCTGGTCTTAAATTTCTAATGTAAAAACTTTTAATTGTCATAAATACACTTATAATTTACCATCTTCACCATTTTTAAGTATACAGCTCAGTAGTGTTAAATATATTCACAGTGTCGTACAACCATAACCACCACCCATCTCTAAAACTTTTTCATCCTGCAGAACTGAAACTCTGCATCCATTAAATGAATGCAGAATGAGTTGTCTCATTCTTCACAATCCCCAGCCCCTGGCAGCCACCATTCTATTTTCTGTCTTTGAATCTGACTACTCTAGGGAACTTAGATGAGTGGAATCTTACATTTGTCTGTTTGTGCCTGGCCTATTTCACTTCGCATCATGTGCTCAAAGCTCATCCATGTTGTAGCGTGGGTCAGAATTTCCATCCTTTTTGAGGCGGAGTAATATTCTGTGTGTTTACTCACATTTTGTGTATCCAGTCATCTGTTGATGGACACTGGGATTGCTCTACCTTCTGGCTGTTAATAATGCTGCTGTGAACATGGGTCTACAAGCATCTCTTTGAAACCTTGCTTTCAATTCTTTTGGGTATATACAAGGAATAGTTTTTATTTAATAGTTTTAGCATCTACTGATGATTTTTTTTTTTTTTTTTAGATGGATTATCGATCTGTGACCAGGCTGCATTGCAGTGGCGCGATCTCGGCTCACTGCAACCTCAGCCTCCCAGGTTCGAGTGATTATCCTGCCTCAGCCTCCCAAGGAGCTGGGATTACAGGCATGTGCTACCACGCCCAGCGAATTTTTCTATTTTGTATTTTGTAGTTGTGGCTGCAGCCTGCGGAGCACGAGCCGGTCAGCACTCACCCTGCCCTGCCAGGGCCGCTCGGCACCCAGCGTAGAAACGGGGTTTCACCTTGTTGGCCAGGATGGTCTCGACCTCTTGACTTCGTGATCCACCTGCCTCAGCCTTCCAAAGTGCTGAGATTACAGGCGTGAGCCACCACGCCCGGCCTATTAATGATTCTTGATTGAAGCACTTATTATCAGTGGCTATAAAATGGTTATTTACCATTTTTGTCATTTTTTCCACATTTATTAGTTAGCCTTGTTTTGTAAAGACTCTCTTCCCTGTCCATCCTCCCTTTTACTAGCTTTAATTTCATTTCTAACAGTACCAGTGTGGACGCTGGGATTTTAAAAATTATGATTGCATGTGTTAGAATCCATTCCTGACATACTCAATTGATGCTCAAGTCACTCCCAGTTTGGCTGAGAAGGCTTTCAGGCTGGCTGTTGTGTTCTTGACACACCCCCGTCAGCTTTTGAGCTCTGCCTTAGCTCCTGTTCCAGGCTCCTTGTGTCCTTCCCAGTCTCGGCCTTGGGATCAGCCACTCCTCCAAGGAGCCCTGGGTGCTTTCAGTGGAGAATGGTCCTTAGAAGCCTGGATCTGGGCTTTTGTGTGCTGCTTCTTACCACTGGAGTGTCCGTGTTCCCTTTTCCATGGATGGACTTGGGAACCATTTTAAAATTGTAAATTCAAACGGATCAGTTATTCCAGACCAGCAGCACAGAGTTCTTCCTCTCTTTCTCCTGTTCCATAATTATATCTTTCATTTGCTTTCTGTGTTTTCCCCAGGAATGTTGTCTTCATCTTGAATCTCCTTTGCTACTGGTTGTACTCCTTAGCAACATAAACTTCTCGTGATAACCTCTGACCCCCACCCCATGAGTGATGACACCTAGTAGAGTGAGGTCAGACACTCAGGGCAGAGGTGGGGGCCCACACCAAACCTCCTGGGGCTTAAAAAATATCTGCGGAGATGGGAGAGTCTGGAAGGGAACTCCACGACGACTATTTTATGTTCCCTCTGTCATTCTCGATCATTGCACGAGTGTATATTACTTTTTTAATAACCCAAAGGAACTTTTAAGGTAACTCCTTAACTCTATATAGACTGGATGTCAACTTCTTAGTCCTAGATACACCTGGAGCCTGGCGACATGCAAGCAGAGGCGGGTCCCTGTGCTGAGGGTGGTGAGATAGGGCGGTCAGGGGGAACCCAGCCGGGAGGTCGGGGGCCTGGCCGGACTTCAGCTCCTGGGAGCCCCGCTCTGGGCACGGTGAGCGCCCCGAACCCCACTCACTCCATTGCACCCCGCCCCTGTTCCCTCCCTGGTGCACCTCGGGCGTCTAAGCCAGCTGGGCCCCCAGCCTCCGGAGCAGCTGCTGGTCCGACAGGGGCGTGGCGAGGCCGGTGTGGGCAGGAGGGACAGGCAGGGGGCGGGGCCTGGGGCTGGTCCTCGCGGATTGGCTGCGGCCCGCGGAGCACGAGCTGGTCAGGGCTCGCCCCGCCCCGCCCGGGCCGCGCGGCACGCCGCGTTCACGTGCCGCAGCGCGCCCTCCCGGCGTGCCGCGCGGCGCCCCAGCCTGCCCTGCGGCGCCTGTCCGGCTCGTGAGCTTGGCGTGGATCCGGTGCCGGGCCCCCCGCGCTCTGGGGCTTTGGGGCTGTGTTCCCGGCAAATGGTGTTTTCCGAGAAGGCTTGGGAGCGGCTATGCTTTGTAAATACTCCAGAGGAAATAGGCCGGGCAGGTGTTTTTGCAAGTCCCGGAGTTGGGTGGGGCTGCGGCGGGCGTGCTGGCTGCAGAAGGAAACAGACTGCGAGGGCTTTAAGCATCTGGACTCTGCGGGGCGGCCCGGGCGTGCAGCCGGTTTCCTTCTGGGTTGAGGGCGCGGGAGAAGCGGGCGGCCCACCCCGCCCCGCGCGTGGATGCGGGCCCCGGGCAGGTTCGTGGTGGAGGCGCCGCCCAAGCTCCCTGAGCACCCAGAGACCGCTCCTAGCACCCGGTGTGGGCCCCAGACTCCCCCGAGGACCTCATATACACTGGGTCTGTGGCTCTATCCGAATCTTCATGAAGAGGGCCTGCGTGGATTACTTGAGTGAATTTGGGGAGAGTGACTGAGCGGGTGAAGGGTCAGGAAAATAAGTCAAGTGAGGCATGGTTGAAGAATTGGGGATGTTTTACCAGACATGGCAGGACTGCGGACACTTGACCCCTGTCTGGAAGTATTTGAAAGACTTTCTCATGAGCAAGAGACTAGACTGGTTTCATTCTGCCTCGGGGCACAAAACAGACTTTCCCAGGCGGAGAATTTCAGGTCAGTTACACAGAGCCGGCAGGGATGAACGTGTCTGGAGTTCTTTCCAGGCGCCAGGTGTTTACCTATGTTAGTGGGAGAATAGTGGACCTCAGATGCAAATTCTCGTCTCTCAGACTCCAAAGCCCTTGCCTTTTCCTGATGGGGCTATTTTTAATAATGTTTAAGTTCAGAGGTACACGTGCAGGTTTGTTATATGAGTAAACTCGTTTGTTGTACGTTAGTTCGTCACCTAGGTACTAAGCCTAGTACCCATTATTTCTTTTCTTTACTTTTTTGTCTTTTGTCCTTTTTTTTTTTTTTTGAGACAGAGCCTCACTCTGTCGCCCAGACTGGATTGTGATTGGTGCTATCTCTGCACACTGCAATCTCTGCCTCTCGGGTTCAAGTGATTCTCCTGCCTCAGCCTACCGAGGAACTGGGATTACAGGTGCCCGCCACCACACCCAACTAATTTTTGTAATTTTTAGTAGAGAAGGGATTTCTCCATGTTGGCCAGGTTGGCCCCGAACTCCGGAGCTCAGGTGATCCACTTGCCTCGGCCTCCCAGAGTGCTGGTATTACAATTGTGAGCCACTTCCGTAGAGACGGGAATTTCGTCATTTTGGCCAGGTTGGTCTCGAACTCTTGACCTCAAGTGATCCACCCGCCTTAGCCTCTCTAAGTGCTGGGATTACAGGCGTGAGCCACCGCGCGGATTTTCTTTTGTGAGCCTCTTCCTTCTTCACCTGATGCATTTATTTTAGTGGAATGGGTTCCTTTGTAAACAATAATGTTGCAATTATTCATGAAGCAATAAAGCATTTCTGTATTGATGGATTTCTTTGGACTGGAAGGTTTGCCCAGCCCTGTTTAACTTTGTCATTGTGTACCTCAGGAGAAGAAGGACATTGTCACTGGTTGGAGGAGGATGCCAGGGCTGCTCTCAGATGGAGGTGGCCTCCCATCTCACCAGCAAGTCGGATCTTGAGTAGTACCTGTTTCTGGCCCATTGCCCCTCTAATAAGGGGCCCGGGTGCCGTTGGCTTTGCTGAAAGACTAATCATGACTTTGAGTTAAACAAATGTGGTCACAGTGTTCCACTGCCATCCACCTTTCACCCTTCTCCTAGCCCTTCTTTTTTTGCAAATCTGACATTCCACCCCATATGCCTAGCCCAGCAGTGGGACCCACACAGGAAGAGCTGAGGCCTGGAGAAGTAACTTTTGCTCAAGTACGTTTCAGCCCCCCAGGTAGTAGTACTCCGAGAAATCGGGGTTGCGGGGGAATGTCTATGCTGGTCTCATTCAGCTCTGCGGCCCTCAGTGTCTGATATTTAGTCTATAGTGAGGTTACATAACAGGTAACCCTCTCTGAGCTTCTGGATTCATTTGCTGAATAAGTAACTTCTCTTTTTTGTCTCTGCCACATTTATTCAATTGTCACATATAAGCCATTTTAACATCTCTTGGAAGAAGGTAGGGGTTGTGGAATGTGTATAAAGAGACAGTATCTTGTTTTTCTGGGATCCGTATCTGGCAGGTGTGATTAGTTTCTTCTTTTTTCTTTTTTTGATAAGGAATCTCTCTCTGTCGCCAGGCTGGAGTGCAGTGGCGTGATCTCACTGCAGTGAGGTTGCTCACTGCAACCTCTGCCTCCCGATTCTCCTGCCTTAGGCTCCAAAGTAGCTGGGACTTACAGGCATGCGCCACCACGCCTGGCTAATTTCTGTATATTTAGTAGAGATGGGATTTCAGCATGTTGGCCAGGATGGTTTCTATCTCTTGACCTTGTGATCTGCCTCCCAAAGTGCTGGAATTACAGGCAAGAGCCACTGCACCCAGCCTACAGTTTCTTATCAAGAACCCAGCCGGAAAATAGCAGCTAAACCCTCTTCCCCCATTGGATTACCTGGGGCAGCATCCCTATCTGGTTGCCTCTCTGCCCTGAGCAGTTGACGGAGCTCCAGAAGATAGCTCTGCTGGTCCTCTTCTTTTCCTTTCAAAGGATCTCCTGGGTTATTCATCCTAAACCAGCATCCTTAGTCTGCTTGCTTTCCTCTACCCTCGGGGTGTTAAGGAACTGGGTATTTATGGAGGTAGCCCAGCCCAGCCCTAAGCGAGAAGGTGAAATATGTTTCTCTTTTCCTCTTTCTGGTCCTTTCTCCCTTGCTAAGTCCCTAGGTCTTTCCTACTTGCTTCTAGGTCACAGCCTCAGGTCCTTCATCTGCATCTCTATGATGGGTAGCAGCTCAGTTTGCATTTTAACTGCTGAAATCTTGAACTCCAAAGATGCTGTCTAACTCCATAGGGGCAGGTTAAATCACATCGTCTTCTTTCCCTAGCCTGCCCCACTCTCCAACCCCAGCATTTTCATGCAGAAGGGCAGCATAGGTAGAGGTGACTGGAGGTGGTGGTGGCTGGCGGGAGATGATGAGGTAGTGAGTCCTGGGATCTTCCACTTTGCTCTCACTTGCTGAACCAAGGCCCTGGCCCCCCACCCTAACCATGCTTTTATTCATGAGCAGTCCTAGAATGTGCTGCCTCAGGCTGGAGGCTGAGGATGCCCACGAGTGAGGCAGAACGGTGGCTTCAGTCAGCCTTCCTGGGTTCTGATGCCACCTCTGCCACTGAGTAGTTGTGTGACCTTGGAGAATTTCTCTAATGTCTCTGTGCTTGGGTTCCTTAATCTGTCAACCTTATGCAATTGTGAGGATTACACGAGCAGCTGAGCACAAAATGCTTGTATGTGGCCCGGCCGAATATCTGGATCCCACCCTGCCTGTGGCCACTGGAGACTCTGTTATACTCCTCAGTGCTTCCTAAGCGGGCCTTAGGATTCTTGTCTAAAGGAACTGTCCGCCCAGCAGTGACAGCTTGGCAGCTGCTACCACCATTCATTTGTGCATGGGTTTAATGGGCCAGAAAGTGGGATGGGATGTTTACACAGCAGCTGCCTGCTCGCAGGTGCTGAGTGTTTTTGCAGGTCTGTTTGAGCGCTTGCATTCAGGCCTGGGGTGAATGTGGGCAATAGGAGTGAGGCAGCTCCAGTGGTCTGACTTACAAGATTTATATTCAAAGCACTTCCACGGAATGCATCTGCCCAGAAGCATCCTTGCCTTCCTGTTGTCCCCATAAAAGTTAACGAAAAGTCCCCATTCCTTATACTTTTTTTTCCCTTTGAGCCAGAGTCTTGCTCTGTCACCCAGGCTGGAGTGCAGTGGCATGATCTCAGCTCACTGCAACCTCCTTCAGTTTCAAGCAGTTCTCCTGCCTCAGCCTCCCAAGTAGCTGGGACTACAGGCAGGTACCACCACATCCAGCTATTTTTTTTATTTTTTAGTAGAGACAAGGTCTAGCTCTGTTAGTCAGATGGTCTAGAGCTCCTGACCTCAAGTGATCTGCCCACCTCGGCCTCCCAAAGTGTTGGGATTACAGGCGTGAGCCATTGCACCTGGCTTCCTTATACTTTCTGGTCACAGTGGATCTGCTTGGGTGGCAGGTGCACCTGGGGGAGAGCACATTTTCTGTTCTTTATCAGTCTTGTGCAGGGAGGATTGTGATTGGGTCTGTGGTGGCTGCAAGCAGGGTGGGGTGCTTAATTTTAGTGAGCATGGGGCATGAATGCTCAGACCTGGGCCACCATGGAGTTGTCGGGGTGTGGGTAGGAGACTGGCATCACCCATACATGCAGAGTAGACCCACTTCCCCCAGGATATTTGGCTGTGATCTTGGGCCATTGCATCTGTTCCTCAGGCCCTGAGGGTGTCCTTGGACAAGATGAGCATGAACTTGCGCTGTTGATGGTGGAGGCGGTGGCTGAGGAACAGGGAGAGTGTGTCCAGTACTGCCTAGGAATTCAGTGATGTCTCCCAGGCTCTCTAGAGGCTCACAAATATGCGGAACCTCTAAAAGTCACTCATAATTTGGAACACCTCAAATGTTTATGCCTCAGGGCGACATTCCAGCGCTCTGTATATGGGAGTGGTCGGGAGGGTCCGAGCACTGGGGAAGGACTGGCTTCTGCCTGGCTCCCAGCTTTACGTTTCTGTAACATGGTTATATCTTGGATGTGCCTTTCCCTAAAGCTTTCCCAGCTTCTTTTCGGTGCTGGGTCTAGGATGCTGAGAAGGTAGAAACGCTGGGCGTGTGCTGAGCTTGCTCTTGGCAAAGACGACTTTTCCTGTCCCCTATTTGCAGTTCCCTTAAAGTAGTAGCATTTTGGGACTCTCTCTTTTGCATTGAATTTCTGGGACTTCTGTTTGTGGTTATATTGAAGTGGGGGTGGGAGGATACGCCTTGGGCCCACCCAGAGGTTCTTTAATGAAGACCATGGTTTTCCTTTTAAGCAAAAGAACCTTGCTTACCTTTTACCAGAGCTCTGGAATTAGATATTTAATCCCAAAACAGAGGTGATGGTGTGCTTAGAAGCAATTTAAAGCCTCTGTAGCTTGACTAGTCACTTTACCCTGAGTAACTTTTTTGGATTGTTTGTAATCTAGAAAGGAGAGAGAATGCTAATTGCTTCAACATTAAAGAAACCACCTTCCAGACTCCCCGACCCCTGCTTTATTCTTTCTTTCTTGTTTCTCTAAGACATGAAATATAGAAGATGAAAATATAAACTGGACTACAGCAAGGTATGGTGGCTTATGCGTGTAATCCCAGCACTTTGAGAGGCTGAGGCAGGAGTATTGTCTGAGGCCAGGAGTTTGAGACTAGCCTGGGCAACATAGTGAGACCTTCTTATTACAAAAAAAATTTAAAAAGTAAAAATAAATTTAAACTGGACCAGAAACTTACAACCACAGAAATTCATGGGGCCAGCCATTGAGGTTCGAGTGGAAAGACTAGGAACAAAAGTAAAGGGTGGGGACCTTGGGGCGGTGGGGACAGTGTACGTGGGTGGGGACAGTGTGAGGAGGGGACAGTGTATGGAGGCAGAGGTGGTGGCTGAGCAGAGCAGGAAAGCCCCTGGGGGCTGTGAGGAGCTAGGTTGGGCTGGGGTGGAAGAGTAAGGGCTGGACAGAAAGTGCTGTCCACAGAGTTTACAGGTAAAAAAAAAAAAAAAAAGCGCAGGAAGAGGAAGATGACAGGTCCCCAAAGGAACTCTGCCTAATCCAGCAGCTGGCGCGGCAGGACACACCTCAGGCCCTTCCTTAGGGCTAAAGGATTACCCCATGCAGGAAGAAGTATTACAGTCTCTTTCTTCTCTATTTTAAACTCATCTTTTAAAATTTTTCTTTTCTTTCTCTTTTTCTTTTTTGGAGACTGTCTTGCTCTGTCACCCAGGCTGAAGTACAGTGGCACAATCTCAGCTCATTGCAGCCTCAGCCTCCTGGGCTCAAGCAATCCTCCCGCTTCAGCCTCCCAAGAAGCTGGGACTACAGGCGTGTGCCACCATGCTCGGCTAATTTTATTTTTTTGTGGAGAAGAGGTCCCACTGTGTTGCCCAGGCTGGTCTCAAACTCCTGGACTCATGAGAGTCTCCTGCCTTGGTCTCCCAACGTGTCGGGATTATAGGCATGAGCCACCACTCCTGGCCTAGATTTCCATTTTTTATACGGAATTTCTATCATGTTCATAATGTGTTTGTGCAGTAGCACATGTATATTAGATACAGATAAACAGGTTGTTGGGGGTAGTAGTTTGTCATCAGAAAAGTTTCGATACCTCAGCTCAGAGCCACGACGAGAGTGGGGAGGGAGCCTGTGCTTCTCAAGCTGGAGTGCTAGGAGTCCTTTGGAGACGGCGTTCAGATGCAGGTTCTGGTTCCGTAGATCTGGCTGGAGCCCAGAGGTCTGCAGCTGGAGAGCTGATTCAGAAAGCCTGAGTCGGTGCTTTTCCTCTTTTTGCCACAGTGCTCCATTGAGAGTCTTAGTCATGGAGGGAAACCCGAAAACCACCGGTGTCCGGGGCAGATGCTCTGACGCGTTCTCCCGGAACCCCCTGGAGACTGTGAGAAAGTCCCCACTGGCTTACTTGTTTGCTGGGATCAGTTCCCAACAGGGATGTGGCTGTGCTTCTTGGTATTGATTTGCTTCTTGGTCCTGTGGTTTCTGTAGCCCACTTCAGGGGAGGGCAAGGTGCTGGTGTGGCCAGAGAGAAGCACACTCCTTAGCAGGGAGGAGAGGGAGGCCCACAGGCGGGCTGGCTGGAGCAGGGGAGGCAGAGAAACTGGAGCTGGGTACATTTCCTCTGCGGCAGCCCTGAGCCAGGCAGTCAGGACGCTTCGCTGGCCTTTTCTGACCTCACACTTGTCACTCGGTAACACTGCAGCCAGAGTGAGCAAGGATTCAGAAAGCACACTTAAACACTGCTACTTAAAATTGCAACTCCACAGGGCCAGTGTTCTTTTTACCAGGTTCCAGATGAGGAAACCGGGGTGCTGAATGATTAAGTGACTTATCCGAGATCACAGGGTTTGCAAATGGTAAGTGGGAGGACCGCTTGAGCCCAGCAGTCTGAGACCAGCCTGGGCAACATGATGAGACCCTGTCTCTACAAAAAAGTAAAACATTAGCCAGGTGTGGTGGTGTACATCTGTGGTTCCAGTTACTTGGGAGGCTCAGGTAGGAGGATTGCTTGAGCCCAGTAGGTCGAGGCTGCAGTGAGCTGTGATTGTGCCACTGCACTCCAGCCTGGGCCGCAGAACGAGACCCCTATCTCAAAAGAAAAAAAAAAAGTCCACCCAAGGCAGGTAACTTCAGTGCCCAGGGAGGACAGAGCTAGGTATCCGGTGACTGCAGTGCTGGGGTGCAGCTGTCCTCTGTCCTGAAAGCAGGCTGCTCCATACTCATCTCCGCGCCTTCACCTCCTGTTAGGCCAGCGTCCACTGCAGTGGGCCAGCTCTTCCAGCGTCCCCTTACACAGGATCTGTGTTCCCTTCATGGTTAGGCCTGCGTGTGCGTCTACCTGGGACGTCCGCCCTCTCTCAGTCCTCTCTCAGTTCTGTCCTCACTATGCCCTACTTGTCCACTTTGAGAACTCTCCTTCACCACTCACCTCACACCCTTCCTCCAGGAAGCCCTCCCTGTCTTTTTAGGCAGAGTTGGAGCCTCGCGCTGGGCACTTCCACAGCAGAAACTGTCCAACTGCAGCCATTGCTTGTGGCCATGTCTGTGTTTGCCAGCAGCCCTCAAGAGGTTGAGGCACGTCCTGTAGTCCCCAGCTGCTGGGGCCGGGCAGTGTGTGCTTTCAGCCTGGAGGGGGCGCTCAGGAAGAGGCTGTCCACATGGTGTGTCCTGTCCATAAGGTTACATACAGCAAAGGAGTTGAGCTGGGGCTGTGCTGGATGCCGAGAGAGCGAGATACAAACTTAAAGAGGCTTAGGGTGTGGACGGAAACAAACACCCCTCCCCCAACCTGTATACAATCACCTGAAAAGGTGCAGACAAGTCTTTGAGGTAGTGCAGAAGATAAATGCTCTGAGAACAGCAAGGGAGGGAGGTTAGTAGACACGGAGGTGGGCAGGGAACAGACAGAGGCAAAGGGGGTTTCTGGTTCTCTGGAGATCTGGGCGGCTGGGTGGCAGGAAGGCACGTTTTGGGAGAGAAGCAGATCAACTGCGGGGATGGAGAGAGAGGGAGGGAAAAGATTGCTTGAGGCCCCAGTGTAGGGGACCTTCCGTGAAGCCTGAGGTTGAACTTGGTCTTAGTGGCAGTAGGGAGCCAGTGATTGTTTTTGAGCGGGGGAAGAATAGAACCAAAGTACTGTTTTAGGAAGATGAGTCTCTGTCTGCAGAGTGTGCAGTAGATGGGAACAGGGGAAGCTGGGGGAAGAGATGAGGAGTGAGGGCCTGCGGTCCAGGTGCCGCGTTTAGAGTTTAATCTGCACAGAGACAGTAGGCACGGAAAGAACATGATTATGTGTGTGGGAAACCTTATGTGAGTTGGGATTTGGGGACTAACCAGGTGTGGAGATTGGAGCGGCTTGAAGCAAGTTCCAGTAAAAGGAGTCATTAGTCCTTACAAGGTGGCCCTTATTCCAAAGCCTGTATTTTTTTTTTGCTGACCTCTCTGAGCTTCAGTTTCCTTTTCTGTCAAGTAAGAGGCTTGGATATCTGTGATTCATTCTGGTCTCCTGGCACAGATCTGGTTCCTTCATGCCAGTGACCCAGCCTGTTTACCAGGAGAAGCAGACATCCTGACCTTTCCCATCCAGCCCTACAGCCTAGTTTATCAGTCCAGGACAGGAGTTCTTAGAAGAGTCCTCTCCAGTAAACAATAAACAAGCTCTGTTCCATCTGCCTCCTGGTGGCTCCACACCTGCCTGGCCACGTCACACTGGCAGGCAGGGGACGCAGGCATCGGCTCAAGTTCTGTGGGGTGAGAGATTGCGTGGCCCGGGCTGACCTGGGCTTAGAGGCCTGGAGCTGCCTGCGGCCTTCACTGGGGAAGCCAGGAGCTGGGGCTCTCCTGTCGGGCGTGTTTCTGTTTCTGTGGCACTGGGTCTGCTGCTCCTGGACTGTGGAGACCCAGTGACCAGTGCAGAGTGAGAGCTGGGGTTGGGGGACCAGTGTGTGGGAAAGTGTGTTCTGGTGGTTCTGGCCCTGTGGGCTCTGTGCAGCCCGCCTGCAGCTCTGCTGGGGGAAGCTCTGGGGTCCCTGTGCGTGGAAAAACCCTGGGCCTCAGGAATAGCTTCTTCTTTGTTTCTTTTCTCTTTTTGAGACAATCTCACTCTATCACCCAGGCTGGAGTGCAGTGGCATGATCTCAGCTCACTGCAACCTCTGCCTCCCAGGTTCAAGGGATTCTCCTGCCTTAGCCTCCCAAGTAGCTGAGATTACAGACACTCGCCACCATGCCCAGGTAATTTTTGTATTTTTATTAGAGATGGGGTTTCACCATGTTGGCCAGGCTGATCTCGAATTCCTGACCTCAAGTGATCCTCTCGTCTGCTTCTCACAGTACTAGGGTTATGGGCATGGGCTACCATGCCCAGCCTGCTTTGTTTCTTTTCTCTCAAAATTAAATTGTCCTCAGCTTCTCTCCTCAAACCTCAGTTTTACCTCCTCTTTGGTTCCCATGTACAAGTAGAATACAGTTATCATTTCAATGGCCATCATGACCAGGAAATTGGGAGAGTGCATCTCTCAGTCTTGCTCTGTCCTTCTCTTTCCTCTCCCTCCTTTCTGTCATGGTGATTTGGGGCACTTTCAGGTACACAGTGTGTCAGGGTAGCAGTAAACATCCTGATGCAGGAACACTTGGTGTGCCCGGCACAGACTGCAGCGTTTGTAGGTAGGAACTCATCCGAGCTTGGGGACCACAGTGCTGTCGTCATCCCTGTGTGACAGATGGCACAGCTGGGGCACCGCAGGCACTAACTTGCCCATATCTCTCGCTGACCAGCGTGAGGGCTGCAACAGGAACCTGGCCGTCTGGCTCCAGGGCCCGGCTCTTATCCAGGAACAGTGTTGTTCTTATTTGTGTAGATCAACAAAGTCACTGTAGAGAAAGAAAGAAACCCAAACCAAGTAAGCCAAAAAAAAAAAAAAGCTTAGTGTGGGAACCCACTTCTGCATTTCGTGGTATTCATAAAAGAGGCTGCCCAAATGGCCAATAAGCATAGAAAGCGATTCAACCTCCGTAATTATCTAAGAGATGCAAATTAGAGCCACAGTGAGCTACTACTCTACACTCGTTTTAGTCAGAGTGACTAACAAGAAAAAGACCACATGTGGGTGAGACTGTGGCTCACAGGAACTCTCATATTGGAGAAGAAATCCATATAATCATCTTGGCAGCGTTTACCAGAGCCAAGCATTTGCACACAGGAGGCCAGAAGCCCACGCCTTGGCATAGCTGTGTGCACTAAAGGTGCACAGAGGAATGTTCACTGCAGCACCCCAAAGGGTGGGAGCCCCAAAGCAGAAAGAATGCAGTGTTCCATCAACATGAGTAAAGTGTGGTGTTTGTGCAGTGGAACGCTACAGAATGCTGAAGAACCAGCTATTGCAGGAAGGGGCACAGCAGAAGAATCCTACGGGAAAAATACTGAGGGAAGGAAACCAGGCCAAGAACTGATAGAAAGTTCAAGACCCTGCAGATTGTCTGTATCGATGTCAAGACACGGGTTCCCTTGGGGTGGTGATGGCAGGGGCATGGGAGCTTCTGTAGCGACCTGGTTGATGGGTGGGGGTTGCAGAGGCACGCTTTCCTGTGAGATTGTCGAGCCGTGCGTTTTGTATGTATGTTATACTTCTCATTTACCTATTTAATTATGTAAGAGATGGGGTCTCCCTCTGTTGCCCAGGCTGGAATGCAGTGGGACCATTACCGCTCACTGCGGCCTTGAATCCTGGGCTCAAGTGACCCACCCACTCAACTTTCCAAATAGCTGGGACCCTAAGTGTGTGCCATCATGCCTGGCTATGTTTTAACTTCTTTGTTGTCCAGGCTGATCTTGAACTCCTGGGCTCAAGCGATCCTCCTGCCTTGGCCACCCAAAGCACTGGGATTACAGACTTGCACCACCGTGCCCGGCCTCCATGTTATTTCAATAATATGTTTATTTGAAAAGTGACGTGGATGCCAGGAAACCTGGGTGCTAGTCTTCCCTGCCCCTAACTTGTGAGTGACTCAAGCTGTCTCCGGTTCCACTTTCTGGAAGACTGATGGCTTGGACTAGGTCGTGATTTTCAGATCTGTCCTAGCCACAGAACCCTCTCTTCCAACAAGTCCTCACCTGCAATCTGAACATAAAATGCTCCCTGGTGGGACTCACGAGTGAGTTCTGGATAGAGGAGACGGCTGTCACTGGGCTCCAGGGTGCGGGTAGCAGCGCCGGACTTTCTGCTCCTGCCCGTTGTGGGAGATGAGTTGCCGCGCTGGGGCCCGACCTCCCAGGCCGGCCTCTTGAATCTGTGGCTCCGGGTTCTCCTGGTCATGCATCTTTTTCTTTCTCCCTCCCCTCCCCTTCCTTTTGTCTTTCTTTCTTTCCTTCCTTCTCTTTCTTTTTTTCTTTCCTTCCTTCCTTCCCTTCTTTTTTCTTTCTTTCTCTTTCTTTCATTTTTTTTTTTTATAACCAGCGAGACAGAGTTTCACTCTTGTTGCCCAGGCTGGAGTGCAATGGTATAATATCGGCTCACTGCACCCTCTGCCTCCTGGGTTCAAGTGATTCTCCTGCCTCAGCCTCCCAAGCAGCTGGGATTACAGGCACCTGCCACCATGACCAGCTAATTTTTGTTTTGTATTTAGTAGAGATGGGGTTTCGCCATGTTAGCCTGGTCTCGAACTCCTGACCTCAGGTGATCTATCCACTACAGCCTCCCGAAGTTCTGGGATTACAGGTGTGCGCTACCCTGCCTGGCCAGGATGTTTCTGATGCAAGGATGAGGTGGGGAACTTGGGAAATGGTGTACAGCACTGACAGCCTGGAACACATGGGGTGAATACTTTGGGGGCAGATACCTGAGCCGGGCACGTGGGTGGACACGTCAGGTAGACGTGTGAGGTGCACGTGTTGGGGGCGGACTCCTGAGGTGGGCACGTGGGTGTGTGAGTGGTCACCTGAGGTGTGGACATCATGAGGGTGGCTGTTGAGAGGGTGGATGCTGGTTCAGGGCTGGCATGAAGACACTGGTCGTAGGAGAGCCAAGGCGCCCAAGGAAGCCCCCAGGCTGCAAGTGTTGGTTTGGCCCCAGCCTTGGTGGTGACAGGACCTTTGGGAATCTGAAGCCCAGTGACCCCGGGCTGTGGGGAGTGGGTGAGCTTTAGCTGCCCAGCTTCTGCCCCAGCTTCAGTCCTGTCTGTGACACTGGGCACATGTTGGCATGCATAGCTTCATTCATTCCTCCTCCACTCACCCGACCACTGTGCGGGGCACCCTTATCGTGTGCCAGGCTGGTTCCAGGGTCCATCAGCAATAGAAACAAAAACGCCCTGTCCCTTTGGGGAGACACGACCAGAAACAAGAGAATGGCAAAGGAGGTGTAGGACATGGGGCGTGATACAGGCTTAGAGGAAACGCAGGCAGGAGAGGAGGCTGCAAGCTCAGGCGTGAGGAAAGCCTGGCTCAGAGGGGACTCCAGTCAGGGTCACGACAGGGAGGTGAAGCCGCTGGCCCGGAGCTGCAGAAGAGCTTCCCGGAGTGGACAGAGCCCACCCCTCGGGTTCCCTCCTGCCCTCCCTTGGTGGCTGCCGTGGGCCAGAGATGGGAGCAGCCAGGCAGCATTTTCCTGGGGCCAGGGTGGGCATTTTGGCATCGAATTGATCTTAAAGGATTTGCTGCTGTCAGAACCACCCCATCACATGCAGGCACGGACTGGAAGGGATTGGAAGGCAGAGTGCCTGGGTGTGTCCAGCCCTGCCTGCCCCTCGGCCTCAGAGGGCGCGGGCCCTTCTGGTTCTGGAAAATGGCCTGGCCGAGCCGTGAGGCAGCGCGTTGGTCCCTACCCTGGAGGCCTGACTACCTTGGGAAGTGGTCCCATTCCAGTTCCCGTCTCACTACCAGCCACCACCTCCCCAGCAACAAGTCCTCAGCAGGTGATTTCATCTCTGGAGCAGCTTTCTCATCTCTGGAAGAGCAGTTCTGTCTCCCTCGTGTTTTAAAAATGAAAGGCAATCTGTTCAAAATGCCCAGCACAGTGCCTGCTGTATTCAGTAAAAGGGAGCTGGTGGTATTCATTTAACAGTTGAGAAGAAAAACAGTGAACACTTCTTGAGCTCTGTTTATCTGCCTTGTTTTACTGGAGGAGAAAGTAGGGCACAGAGAAATTAAGTTATCAGTTCGAGGTCACACAGTGTGTGAGTCGGGAAGGAGGGGGCAGCTGGAATTTGAACCTGGGAGTCTGGCTTCCCTCCGGGGAGGAGCAGCGGTTGAAGGCGGAGGTGGCAAGAGCTTGAACTCATGTGCACTGCGCTGCTTTTGAGCCACACAAATCCGAATAAGGGATTCCTCAGAATCCTTTATTCCCTCTTGAAGTTTTGTGTTCATTGGTCAGTTAACGGCTTGTTCCTTTCTGTGCTGAACAACCCCCAGCTGCAAGGGGCAGGGATGGAGCGAGGGGAGGCTGCAAAATAGATCACTCAGGGCCAGGTGCAGTGACTCATAGCTGTAATTCTAGTACTTTGGGAGGCCGATGTAGGCGGATTATGAGATCAGGAGATCGAGACCATCCTGGCCAACATGGTGAAACCCCTTCTCTACTAAAAATAAAAATAGCTGGGTGTGGTGGCACACACCTGTGATCCCAGCTACTTGGGTGGCTGAGGCAGGAGAATCGCTTGAACCTGGTAGTTGGAGGTTGCAGTGACCTGAAATCACACCACTGCACTCCAGTCTGGCTACAGAGCGAGACTCTATCTCAAAAAAAAAAGAAAAAAAAATCACTCAGGTGATTCCCTGGTGACACCCCGGGGAATGAACAGGAGGGTTTCTCTGCTGCCGTGGGATGCTGCTGGCTATGGGGGTTGTCAAAGGACAGCTGTGGGGGCCCAGGAGGACTGCAGGCAGGCAGGGAGAAGAGGAGGAACCCATCTCCCCTCAACTGCTGCGGGCCATGTTGCACTGGTGAACCAAGGTGGCAAGGCTGCAGCAGCTGAGATGGGAAGGGGACCTTGTTTTCTGAGCATGCAAATGCCAGGATTATAGGACATTCCGCCAGGCACAGAAACCACGAGAGCGGGCCTCGCCCGAAGGCTGCTGGCTTCAAAGCGGGAAGTGAGTGGTTGTTCCCGGGTGGTAAGTAGTGAGATGACTGTTGAGCCTCCAGAGGGACACCCAAGCACGTGACTAACTCTAGACCAGGAGCATCCACTGACAAATGCTTGGTGAGATCCATCTCGGTGACAGGATCCAGGTGATAGTCGGGTCCTGAGTTGAAGGTGCTGGACTTTCGGATTCAACCATTTATAGTAACCTGCTTTGAACATGTCTGTAGGTCAGGCCCGGTGTCTCACGCCTGTAATCCCAGCACTTTGGGAGGCCAAGGCAGGAGGATTGCTGGAGCCCAGGATTTTCGAGTGGCTGGGCAACATAGTGAGACCCTGTCTCTTAAAAAAAAAAAAGGCTGTAATTGGCATTGTTTGCATTATTTTAATGAATGGATGGATGGATGGACAAATGAATGGTTGCAAGACAGCATGAACCTCAGGTTCCAGAGTCAGGTTTAAAGCAATCAGATTGAGGGGGACAATGTAATGTTTTTTCCTAACACAAACAACAGGCTCATTGTACAAAGGACAGGAAAATATAAAGAAATAAATCCATAATTACATAACAGAATAGCCATTGTTAACATCTCAATTTTTTTTTCTAGTTTTTTCTTTTCTTTCTTTTGGTTTGGTCATTTTGTTTTGTTTTTTGACAGAGTCTCCCTCTTTTGCCCAGGCTGGAGTACAGTGGCTCAGTCATGACTCTCTGCAGCCTCAAACTCCTGGCTCAAGCGATCCTCTTGACACAGCCTCCTGAGTAGCTGAAACTACAGGTGTGCACCACCACACCTAGCTAATTTTTAAATGTTTTGTGGAGATGGGGTAGAGGGGGTCTTGCTGTATTGCCCAGGCTAGTCTCAAACTCCTGGCTTCAAGCAGTCCTCTCACCTCCGCCTTCCAAAGTGCTGAGATTACAGGTGGGAGCCACTGTGCCCTTGCTTATTTTCAATATAGTTTATTATCAATGTATGCAATTCTGTGTTCTGATTGCTTTACTTTTAATGACCCAAACTAAGATGTTCTACTCTGCGTATTAGTTCTCTGGCAAGTAGCAGAATTGTGGAATGTGTTCCTAAAACTAAGATGTATCCTGATCACATGACAGAGGCTGATACATCTTTAAAAGATAAATTTGGAAGTGAAACAGAGACTAGAACGATATTTGTCACACCCATGTTCTATTTTATTTTCATTTTTATTTAGTTTTTAGAGACAGAGTCTGGCTCTGTTGCTCAGGCTGGAGTACAGTGGTGCAATCATAGTACACCGTAATCTCAAACTCCTGCGGTCAAGCGATCCTTCCACCTCAGCTTCCTGAGCAGCCAGGACTACAGATGTGTGCCATCACACCTGACTAATATTTCAAAAAAAAAAACTGTTGTAGAGATAAAGTCTTGCTGTGTCGGCCATGCTGGTCTCAAACTCCTGGCCTTGAGTGGTCTTCTAGTCTCAGTCTCAGCAGCTGGGATTGCAGTCATGAGCCACTGCACCCAGCCCGTGCCCATGTTTACATCAGCATTGTTCACAATAACAAAGAGGTGAGAGCAACCCAGGTTCCATGGACGGATGAACACATAAGCAAAATGTGGCCCAGTAACGGCAGAATATTATACAGCCTTAAAAAGGGAGGACATGTTGACATGTGCCACAACATAGGTCAGCCCTGAAGACAATGTTCTGAGTGAAATAAGCTAGATGTAAAAAGGCAAATACTGTATGATTCCACTCATATGAGGTCTCTAGAATAATCACACTCAGAGAGACAGAAAGTAGGATGGAAGTGGCCGGGGGCTGGGGAGGAACAGAGGGGAACTGGTGTTTAAATGGGGACACGGTTTCAATTGGGTAACATGGGAAAATTCTGGGGCTGGATGGTGGCGATGGCTGCACAATTCTGCTTGTGGTTATGTCCCGAACTGTGCGCCCGATGGGCAAGATGGACAATTGTGAGTATGTTTTGCTACAGTGAAACCAAAAACAAAGGGTAAGAGTTGGTGCTGAGGTCCCTGGCTTCTGTCTTCCTCAGTCTTGGTGGATTCTTTCTTCCTGTCTCCCCAAGTTTTTCCTCTAATCCCTCACCCGGCTTCTCTGGGTGAAGACCAGCCTGCTTCTTACCACCCCCTTCTCTCTTGTGTCTGCATCTCCCCAACATTCACACACACGCACGCACACACGCACGCACACCCCACCTTGAGGTCTAGATTTGGGGGTCAGGGTACAGGAGAGTCCGAGCTGGGAGACCTCTCCATTGCAGCAACAAACGTGTCACAAACAAGTTGTCCTGCAACTAAGACTCATCCGGGGTGGAAGCTGGGAAGGACCTGGCCCCAGTGCCGCTGGCAGCCTTTCTATCCGTGGGCCAAGTTGGCTGGGGAGAATGAGGGGTCTCTGAAATCTCAGGCCAACCCCTTCCCCAGACCTCCCAGGCCAGGAGTCCATGCCAGCGCTCTGTGTTTCATCCAAACTCCAAAGCTACCAGCAGAGCAGTAGGCCCTGAGCGGGTGAACTGGAATGTGGCCTTGGGGCTGCAGGCTGGCCCCTGCCTGGCGCGTCTCCTGGCGTCAGGCCCTGTTCCTCTTCTAGGCTTTTGCCCTACCAGGCTGAGAATCAGAGCCTGGGTGTGGGGCCAGGGGGAGCTGGAGGAGGGGACAGGACTGCCCGGTGCGTCCCTGTCTTAGCTGGGCGACTTCCAAATGCTGTGAAGTTCGCCATCCAGTCCAGTGTCCGGGGCCAGGGCAGGAGGGCAGAGGGCTGAGCCAGACCGGGCAGTGCCCTTCCCAGCCCCCCAGAGTCCTCACTTGCTTCACAGAGCATTAGCTGGAAGGGCCATTGGGCCCCACAGACCCACCTGTCGCCACAGGTTCCGAACATGGAGGGGGCAGTGCGGGCAGGGTCTCTGGCTCCAGGGCACAGTGCACAGCCACGCCCGGCACCCGCCCCAGCCCCATCCGTAGGACACTTGGTTCTTCTGTGTCACACCTCTGTTCTCCCCGGGGCTGCAGGGGATTTTCTCTGGGGAAACTCCCTAGTAGTTGAATGTCCTGAGAATTTATCCAATCTTATTTAGAAAATCCACCCCATTCTTCATTCTCAAAAACAAAACAAAACAAAACAAAAAACACAAAGACCTTTAACAGCTGCGGAATGGCTTGTCATAAGCCACAAAGGAGAAAAGGCCACAGGCACAGCACAACACCACCTTCGCGGCTGGCTTATTCTAGAATCTAGACTATCATTTTTTTGCTCACATGTTATCTCTAAAACACGACCAGCTCCACTGGGGTTCTGTTTACTAATCACTTCCCATGCACCTGTCTCTCACAAGGAATAGAATGCTTGCAGTCTGGTGCCCCAGCTCCAGCCTGAAGCTAGGCATGTGGCTGGCATCATGGTGGGTGGCGGTGAAAATGAATCTGGCAGGGTGTGGTGCACTTTGGGAGGCCAAGGTGAGTGAATCACCTGAGATCAGGAGTTTGAGACCAGCCTGGTTAAAAAAAAAAAAACAAACTACATATATAGTTTTGAAAACTGGAATCTTTACATGACAGGCATGAGCATCACTGGAGAAGCTATTTAATTGATATTTTCTTTTATTTTTGAGACAGAATCTCACTCTGTTGCCCAGACTGGAGTGCAGTGGCACCATCTCGGCTCACTGCAACCTCCACTTTCTGGGTTCAAGTGATCCTCATACCTCAGCCTCCCAAGTAGATAGGATTATAGGTGTCCGCTGCCACACTTGGCTAATTTTTGTACTTTTAGTAGAGACAGGATTTCGCCATGTTGGCCAGGCTGGTCTTGAACTCCTGAGCTCAGGTGATCTGCCCGCCTCCCAAAGTGCTAGGATTATAGGTGTGAGCTACCGCACCTGGCCTGGAGAAGCTTTTTAAACATTGCACAGGCAGAAGCCCCATCCTGGCAATTCTGATTTAATTGGTATGGGATGGGGTTCACACAATGGGTAGTTTTAAAGTTCCTTGGTGATTCTTTTTAAAAATTTTTTATTTTTTGAGATGGAGTCTTGCTCTTGTTGCCCAGACTGGAGTGCAATGGTGTGATCTTGGCTCACTGCAACTTCTGCTCCCAGGTTCAAGCAAATCTCCTGTCTCAGCCTCCTGAGTAGCTGGGATTACAGGCACCCACCACCACACCTGGCTAATTTTTATATTTTTAGTAGAGATGGGGTTTTACCACGTTGGCCAGGCTGGTCTCAAACTCCTGACCTCAGGTGATCCACCTGCCTCGGCCTCCCACCAAAGTGCTGGAATTATAGGTGTGAGTCACTGTGCCCAGTTCCCCCCACCCCCGCCCCCAGAGAGGGGTTCTTACTTTGTTGTCCAGGCTGGCCCCAAACTCCTGGGCTCAAGTGATCCTCCCATCTTGGCCTCCCACAGTGTTGAGATTACAGGCATGAGCCAGTGTGCCTGGCCTCCCTCATGGCTCTTATGTGCCACGGGTGTTGGAAACCATTGATTTCCATCACAGTCAGGCTTAGTTATCAGCTTTGCATGTTCACTCTTTTTCTCCCCCCAGATTATTTAGCAAATGAGACTGGATCTCAATTTATTGAAACCCAGACACAAAAACCATGATTTAAATAACCAGGAGACCCTGTTTCTATTTCCCACAAGGACACTAGAGGAAGAAGCACCCAGGTGACCACAGCACACCCCTTGAGGGCTTCTGTGACCTTGAGACACGTCCCTATCTGCCCACAAGGACTCTCAGTTCTTTCCCTGCTCTTCTCCTTTGATCCCTCTGCTGGGGGCAGATTACAGAAAGAACTGCTGGCTTCCTCTGTAATCTCTTTACAAGGCCCCTTGGGGTGGGCTGTTCCGAGCTGGTTCCGCTTACTCACCGTGTCAGGAGGGTTAGCTGCTAAGCTGTTTATCAGTCATTGATAACTTCACATAAGTGAGGGTCACATTCTATTCTGAAAATGTTTTGATAAGGATAGAGAGAACATACCTTGGACACAGGCCACCGCAGGGGTGAGGAGACGGCAGAGGGACACCAGGGTCTCCCACTGGCTCACCTCTGGTCTAGTCCCCTCCACTGGATGCTGCCAGACCTGTGGCCCAGCCAGGGGCTCAGCCGGGTCACTACCTGGCACTCATGCCCTCACCCAGTTATATCAGATCGGTATTTCCTCCGCTCTTCTTATTTTTTTTTTTGAGCTGGAGTTTGCCCTTGTCGCCCAGGCCGGAGTGCAATGGTGAGCTCTGGGTTCACTGCATCCTCTGCCTCATGGTTCAAGCGATTCTCCTGCCTCAGCCTCTCTAGTAGGTGGAATTACAGGTGCCTATCACCATGTCCAGCTAATTTTTGTATTTTTAGTAGAGATGGGGTTTCACCATGTTGGCCAGACTGGTCTCAAACTCCTGACCTCAGGTGATCCACTGCCTCAGCCTCCCAAAGTGCTGGGATTATAGGCATCAGCCACCGCGCTCGGCCCCCTCCTCTAATTTTAAGAACTCGAACCCCTCTCCCAGTAGTATGAAGTCTTCCTGATTGAGAAGAGCAGGAACCTTGGCGGCCCCAGTAGAACTGCTGGTGACCACCTGACTGTCAGAGATGCAGTGAGGTCAGAATAGGAAGGTGTTTGGTGGTGTTTTTGGTGGCATATGGTAGAAAAATAATTAGATATAAAACTATTTTGTTTTTTATTATTAATAGTCTAATTAAAAAGTTAGCATTAGAATTTTAATGATATTCATAATATTAGTTAGGGGTGTTTTTGGCTGTAAGTAACTGGATACTGGACCAGCAATGGCTTTGCCCCGTGGAACTAATCACACGACCACATCATGACACACCCTCAGCAAAGGGGGTACATGGGTCCAGTGATGACTCGTTCCTGTGCATGGAAGAGAAGATAACTTTTTCTGAAATTGGGGGGTCTCTGTCTCCCCCCATTAGCCAGTCAAGGTTCATTCAGCTGAGAAGTGTGAAGTGGTCGTAGGTATAGCAATGAACAGTGCGCCCACATGAAGTGAAATTCACCTTCACCTTTCTATCTTTTGTAATTATGACATGATATTTAGTTACCAAGGGAAACTGAATTTTTCACGGATCATTTCAAGAATGGCATTGTGTGTGTGGGCTGGAGAGTAAATGTATAAACATCATGTCTTGTCTGGCTGCAAGGCCTAGTACCTTTTCTCACTCTTAGAAAGGTTTTCACTTTTTGTAGAGACAGGGTCTTGCTATGCTGCCCAGGCTGGTCTCAAACTCCTAACTTCAAACGATCCTCCCACCTCAGCCTCCCGTAGTGTTGAGATTATAGGCATGAGCCACTGCACCCAGCCTTTTTTCATTCTTTTTATAATAAAAGGCTATCTTTTAGAAGGTGCTTGTTGAAAAAGTATGTTATAGGAAGAAGATACTGTGGCTGAGACTGCTAGCATGCCCCCAATATCCATCCTTCCCTGCTTCCCCAGGCATTTGCCCAGCTGAGAAGCTATGTCGCCTCCCGGCATTTGCAGGGAGATGTGTTGCCATAACTGAAGCTGGCCGGGGAGACCAATGCGGAGGTGTGGTATGGACTTCCGGGAAGTTGTGTCAAAAGTGAAAAGGCGGCCGGGTACGGCGGCTCACACCTGTAATCCCAGCACTTTGGGAGGCCGAGGCGGGAGGATCACTGAAGGCCGGGAGTTCTAGACCAGCCTGGCCAACATGATGAAACTCTTGTCTCTACTAAAAAAAAAAAAAGCCCGTTGTGGTGACAAGTGCCTGTAGTCTCAGCTACTCGGGAGGCTGAGGCAGCAGAATCACTTGAACCCGGGAGGTGGAGGTTGCAGTGAGCTGAGATTGTGCCACTTTACTCCAGCCTGGGCGACAGAACAATACTCCGTATAAAAAAGAAAGAAAGAAAGAAAGAAAAGGCAAGTGCCTTGTCCTATCTCACTTCCTCTTACTGCCAGTAGTAGCTTGGTATTTAAATGGGGTCATAGATTCGGTGTGGCTTATATTACGCTGTCTCATGTACAGTAAGGAATGAGATAGGAGAAGTTTAGGCAACTACTCTAGGCTGCGATTCTACAAATTACTCATTTCACGTGTGGCAGGTCTTTCATTTTCAGCAAATGGAAAGTCAAATTTAATGTATTTGTCATTATCTTTCAGGATTGTTTTTTGAAATATTAGTGATGTCTTGATTCATTGTTTATTCAAAATAAGAATTTTTAGCTGTCATCATCTAAGATGGATTTACAAAAACGTAAGAATTTTGATCAGAATTATGCATGTTCCAAAACTGAGGATCATCCTTTTGAGGTGAAGGTTCAGAATTATTACCATTTATGCTTCTCATGAACTTTTAACATTTTAGAGTTTTAGCTGTTTTGAAATGATTCCAGACTTACAGAAAAGTTGCAAAAATAGTGCCGTGTTCCCATAGCACCCTCACCCAGATTCTGCAAGTGTTAACATTTTACTCCATTCTCTCTCTCTCCATTTCTATCTATCCACCCATCTATCCATTTACTTACTTACAAATTATATATGTATATATATGTATCTGTCTCATCTATTTATAAAGAGGAAGAGAGACTATATATATGTAGATATGTGAGTGTGTGTGTGTGTGTGTCTGAAGACAGAGAGAAATACATGTCGTTCCCGGCCCATATTTTTTTTCTGAACCATTTGAGAGTTAAATGCAGACATGATGCCCCTTTGCCCCTAAATACTTCAGGGTATATTTCCTCAAAACAAGCAAAGTATCACGAATGAAATCAGGAAATCAACACGGATGCAGTTCTGTTATCTAATATGCAAACTTAAAGTCTCACCAATTTTCCCACTACTGCCCTTTTCCTGTAGCAAAATCAAGAGCAACATTTGGAGTGATCCAAGGTTTCACCCAGGCTCACAAGCCTTTCATTGAGTGCATCCTCACTCTTCCCTTTCTCTCATGGACTTTGTATTTTTGAAAAGTGCAGGCACTGATTATTTAAACCTTTTTAAAAAAGAAGTTTAAAATGTGATAAAAATGTATGACACAAAATTTACCATCTTAATCATTTTTAAATGTACAGTTCAGTAGTAGTAGATATATTCACACCATTGTGCAATAGCTCTCTAGAACTTTTTCATCTTATAAAACTGAAACTCTGCACCCAGTAAACAACAATTCATAATTTTCCGGACCCCTGCCCCTGACATCCACTGTTCTGCTTTCTGTTTCGAATCTATTGTAGTGACCTTGTATAGGCGGAATCATACTGTGTTTTTCTTTCTATATCTGGCCTGCTTCGCTTAGCATAATGTCTTTAAGGTTGACCTCTCGGGTAGCCTGTGACAAATTTCCTTCCTTTTTAAGGTTAATATTCCATTGTGTGAAAATTCCACATTTGACTCATCCATTCATCTGTCAATGAACACGTTGGTTGCTTTGCCTCTTTGCTATTTTGAATAATGCTGCAGTGAACACAGGTGTGCACGTATCTCTTCAAGAGTCAGGTCACTGATTTTCTAGAATATCCCACAACAAGGGTACATCTGTTACTTCTTTCTAATTAGCTTTAGGATCTGTATGTTTGTCAGGGATGCCCGAATGGTAGTGATGTGCCTGTCACAGACTGGCGAGGTTAACTTTTTTTGTTGTTTGTTTTTTAAGACAGTCTCGCTGTGTCACCTAGGCTGAGTGCAGTGGTGCAATCTCCATTCACTGCAACCTCCACCTACGAGGTTCAAGCGCTTCTCCTGCCTCAGCCTCTTGAGTAGCTGGGACTACAGGCATGTGCCACCAAGCCCAGCTAATTTTTGTATTTTTAGTAGAGATGGGGTTTCACCATGTTGGCCAGGCTGGTCTCAAACTCCTGAGCTTAAGTGATCTGCCCACCTCCCAAAGCACTGGAATTACAGGCATGAGCCACTGTGCCCGGCCTGAGGGTAACTTTATCACTTGCTTAAGGATGGTGCCCGCCAGTTTTCTCTACTGTATGGTCACTGTTCTGTCCCTTTGTGATAAGTAAGGATTTTGTGGTGAGATATTTTGAGTCTCTGCAGATATCTTTTTTTTTAGACAGAGTCTCGCTCTGTCACTAGGCTAGAGTGCAGTGGTGCTTTCTCGGCTCACTGCAACCTCTGCCTCCTGAATTCAAGCAATTCTGCCTCAGCCTCCCGAGTAGCTGGAATTACAGGTGCCCACCACCATGCCTGGCTAATTTTTGTATTTTTAGTAGAGACGGGGTTTCACCATACTGGCCAGGCTGGTCTTAAACTCCTGGCCTCAAGTGATCCACCCACCTTGGCCTCTCAAAGTGCTGGGATTACAGGCATGAGCCACTGTGTCTGGCTGCAAATATCTTGTTTGTTATCGAGCTTCCACCCACTTGATGATTCTTGTGTGAAACAATTACTCCTACAGTGAGTACCCAGGCATGACCTACAGATTCTGTCATTTCTTCTACACTCATTTGTTGGCATTCTACTGTAAGGAAAAGCTTTCCCATCTCCTGCACTCATTCATTCATTCATTCATTTTATGCACAGTTGAGTGGGTTCATGGGTTCCTGTGTTTCTCTGGGTTATAGTCTATTACTATCATTATTCATTTTGTTGTTCACGTTGTACAGGATTTTTGGTGCAGTGGCTTACGCCTGTAATCCAGCACTTTGGGAGGCTGAGGTGGGGGGATTGCTTGAGGCTGGGAATTTGAGACCAACCTGGGCAACATAGTGAGACCCTATTTCAAAAAAAGAAAAAAAAATCCACAACAAAACAGATTGTACCAGATTTGGCCAGTGGGAACCCTTTAGAATAGGCTCATGTCTTTCTTGACATATCCACATCGTCTTCCCATTAACTTCTATTTCAACATCAGGGTTTTCTGTGCTTCCTGTCTCGATTTATTTTGGAGATAGGGTCTTGCTCTGTTACCCAGGCTGGAGTGCAGTGGTGCAATCTTGGCTCAGTGCAACCTCCACCTCCCCGGTTCAAGGAATTCTGATGCCTCAGCTTCCTGAGTGCCTCAGCTTCCTGATGCCTCAGATGCCTGGATTATAGGCACCCGCCAACACACCCAGCTAATTTTTATATGTTTTGTAGAGACAGTTTTGCCATATTGGCCAGGCTGGTCTCAAACTCTGGGCTCAAGGGGTCCTCCCACTTTGGCCTCTGAAAGTGCTGGGATTACAGGAGTCAGCCACCACACCCAGCTAGCTTCCTGTCTTTATTTTATTTTTTTAAATTTATTTTTATTTATTTTTGAGACGGAGTCTCACTCTGTCACCCAGGCTGGAGTGCAGTGGCATGATCTCAGGTCACTGCAACCTCCACCTCCCAGGTTCAAGCAATTCTCCGCCTCAGCCTCCCGAGTACCTGGGATTACAGGCATACGCCACCACACCCAGTAATTTTTTTGTATTTTTAGTAGAGACAGTGTTACACCATGTTGGCCAGGCTGGTCTTGATCTCCTGGCCTCATGATCCGCCTGCCTCGGTCTCCCAAAGTGCTGGCATTACAGGCGTGAGCCACCGCCTGGCCCCTGTCTTTAAACAGTGACCCATTATGGGTACACATAACATACTAAATAACAAAACTAAATCCACTTCAAGCTGTCAAGTGGCCAAACACCAAAGGCTGCCACAGGAAAATTATTTAAAGATACATTTGTTAAAAATTACATTGATTGA
This sequence comes from Cheracebus regulus, assembly GCA_963574635.1. Classification (NCBI taxonomy): domain Eukaryota; kingdom Metazoa; phylum Chordata; class Mammalia; order Primates; family Pitheciidae; genus Cheracebus; species Cheracebus regulus. The sequence continues at coordinate 92,061 of CAUYQU010096629.1, read as the reverse complement.
TTAAGAAATTAGAAATTGAAACAGAACTATTTCTACTTGGGGTATGAACCCCATATCACATTCTGAATTCCCACCAGCAGGGACTGCTCAAGACCCACTGCATGCCCAGGGTCTTGATAAAGGAATGCCCCACCCAGTCTAAGGCTCCTAGCCCCCAGACTACCCAAGTTGGTCAAATGTATGCCTAAATGCTGGATCAGCAGTTTCACTTAACACAGCAGTTCTAGACTCAGAGACTTTTACGCAGAGGTGAACCCTGAGATCATTCTGAACTTGAGGTGCAGAACAGTGTTTTGTGCAGTCAACAGAGTTGCTGAGAGGCAGAGCTGGGATGGGGGCCCTGGCCCCCTCAGAATCACAGGATCCTTATGTGCAGGGCTAGTCAGAGGCCAGCGAGTTTGATTTGCAGCTGTTGGGGAAGTCCCTCTGGAATGTCTTTGACGGGCAGGCATCTGGCTGCTACATTTGCCATCTCTCTGGCTCACTGCTGTCCACTGTACAGGGAAGGTGTCTCCTACCTGCAAATCAGATCTGGTTTCCGTTCAACCCCCGTGGACTCGTCAGTGGCTCTCACCTCCTCTCACAGCCTCGTTCTTTCTCCCTCTCTCACTCATTTGTTTCTTTTTTTTTGAGATAGAGTCTTGTTCTGTTATCAGGCTGAAATGTAGTGGCACAATCTCGGCTCACTGCAACCTCTGCCTGCCTGGTTCAAGCGATTCTCCTGCCTCAGCCTCTTGAGTAGCTGGGACTACAGGTACACACCACCACGCCCTGCTAATTTTTGTATTTTTAGTAGAGACGGGGTTTCACCATGTTGGCCAGGCTGGTCTCGATCTCTTGACCTCGTAATCCTCTCACCTCAGCCTCCCAAAGTGCTGGGATTACACTGCGCCTGGCCCTCCCTGTCATGCTCTTTAGCCGTTTCTCACAGGGATGGTTTCCAGTTGGCTCGGACACCCTGGTCACTGTTCCCTGGGGGTAGATGAGTTTATGAAGACCAAATTGGATATGAGCAAAAGCACTCTTGAAAAAACTGTATCCAACCATCCCTAGATGAGCATTTTTTTAACTGTCTAGGCCCACCTCAGATGTCTGAATAGATTTCCTCTGATCAATGACATTCCCCAATACACACACACACACACACACACACACACACACACACACACACACACACTGCTTCTTGAGGAGGCGTACACAGAAGGAAACACGATCCAGTCTCAACACTGGTGATTATAGACCATGGCATTCTCTCATCTGAACCCTACACATTGATCCAGCCCAGCCAGGAGGTTTCTTAACATCTCGTCAGCAGCCCGTATCGCTATCCGAAAGTTGCCTGTTTTTTTTTTTTGTTTTTTTTTTTTGGCTTGATTTGGCTCTATTTTTAGAATGTTTTCCACTGGGAGAAGGAAGAAATATGAGGAGAACAGAGCAGGGAGAGGTGCCAGCTATCGCCAGCCTAGGGTTGCTCCACGACATGCGTCTACACTGCAGTCACAGGCCGGCCGTGCCACACACAGCCTGGCCCCAACGGCTCACCCGGCCGTGCTTCCCATACCCAGCAGAATGTGGTCTGGATTCCAGTTTCTGTTCTCCCCAGTCCTGAGTTAGGAAACTCAGTGGTTTGGACATTGGCTCTTCCCCTCACTCTTGTGTGTGTGTTTGTGTGTGTGTGTGTGTGTGTGTGTGTGTGTGTGTGTGTGTGTATGTGCGTGTGTGTGTGTATGTTGGGGGCTGGCCATGATCTGCTGGGGAAACCAATGGGTGAAAATCAAATCATAGAGCAGCCAAAATCAGATGGAATCTATTCAGACATCTGGGATGGACCCGCAAGTTAAAAAAAATGCTCATCGAGGGATTGGTTAACCTAACACTTTACAGTTTTTCCAAAAGTGCTTTTGCTCATACCCAATTTGGTATGACTTCTTGAGCAAGATGGGGTTGCTGTTCTCATTCTACAGGTGATTTTACTGTGAATGGCCGTCTGCCCACTTCAGAGCCCTGTGGTTCCTGCAGGATGTATGGAAGCTGCTTCCAGCTCATGATGTGAGCCAGTACTCGCTCCTGTTTAGGATTATATACTGAGGTTGGACATGGTAGCTGATGCCTGTAATGCCAGCACTTTGAAAGGCAGGAGAATTGCTTGAGGCCAGGAGTTTGAGACCAGCCTGGGCAACATAATGAGACCTTCGTCTCTACAAAAACAAAATATAAAAATTAGCTGAGTGTGGTGGCATGTGCCCATAATCCCAGATATCCAGAAGGCTGAAGTGGGAGGACGGCTTGAGCCCGCAGACTCTAGGCTGCACTGGAGTTGTATGATTGCACCACCGCGCTGTGAAGCCTGGGCAAATCAGCAAAACAAAACAACAAAACAAAAAGAGATGATATATCGATGAGTTGAATCATTGCAAATGTAAACATTCATTCAGCAAGCAAGCATATACTGAACACCTTCCCCACGTTGGACACTGTGGTAGGGTCTGGTGATTCAAAGATGAACAGCTGTCCCTGTTTCTAAGGTGCTTACAGTCCAGTGATGGCTCCCAGGTTTCTGTTAATATTTGTATTTCATTGAGAACAGTAGGAACCCCTGATCTCTGCCACTTGGGAAGTGGAAGAGATGCTTAGACAGATAAGGTGTAGGGAGGGTCGGAACCCGGGTTGGGGTTCTAACTCCCAAGCCATGTCCCCAGCCACACACCGCACAGTCAGTGCCTTGCCTTCCATTCCTATTGGATAAGCTTTGGAGATAAGACAAGCCTGGTTGATCATGGCTGAGTCTGTGAACCTCGTTCTGCAGAGGTAACCTGGAACTGCTTCTTGAGTCCCTGCATATTTCAGCTCTTGACATCACAAGATGAATTCCCTCTAGTGAATCGCACAGATTTTGGAAACTCTGCTTCTGCTGCTCTGAAGTCTAGGAGTGGGCTCCTTAGCCTGAAGGATGTGTGTTTTAATGGGATGTGACAGCTGCTTTCAGACATTTGAGAGCGAGCAACTGTTGTTGGAGGGGGTGCAGGGCTTGTCCCATGTCCAGCAACAGAGAAACAAGGCGGGGAGATGTTCCAGGAAGATCCGCTCGGCTCCGGGTGAGCAAATGTCTTTCCAGCCAGTAGCGCCGTCTAATAATGGAGCAAACAGCTTGGAGCCAAAGAGCCAGAGGTCCAAGCTGAGGATGCCAGAAGGACTCTTCAAGGGCTTTGTGGATTCAGTGGGAAGCTGGCCTGGAGTGACTACCTGATTTGTCCCTTTGCACAGTTTGTCTGGTTCTGCACGTAGAGAGTTTTATTTTCTTTAGAGATGAAGGGCATAGAACACTAACGCTCTTCTTATGGCAGAGGTGGGATTCTGCTCCTGTTCCTTTTTTCTTTCTTTCTTTTTTTCTTTTTTTTTGAGACCAAGTCTTGCTCTATCACCCAGGCTGGAATGCAGTGGTACAATCTTGGTTCACTGCAACGTCCATGTCCTGAGTTCAAGTGATTCTCCTGCCTAAGCCTCCAGAGTAGCTGGGATTACAGGCACCTGCCACCACGCCTGGTTAATTTTTATATTTTTAGTAGAGACGGGGTTTCAGCATGTTGGCCAAGCTGGTTTTAACTCCTGAGCTCAAGTGATCTGCCCATCTTGGCCTCCCAAAGCGCTCGGATTACAGGTGTGAGCCACTGTGCCCCACCTCCTGTTCTTTTCCATTTACGATTTGGGAGAAGGTGTTGTCAGGGTCATAGAAGACCCTTAGACAGGAGACATGGGGCGGGTGGTTTAGGAATTAGTAGTGGCCATGTTTCCCTAACCCTGGTGGGGCTTTGCCCAGGGCTCTTCCATCGTTTTATCTGGGCCTCATATACGTCTAGAGTTTTCTTCATCTTGTTGTATCTGGGTCTGCCCAGTACAGTCACTGAGAAATTGTCTGGCAAGAACAAAGCTACTCATGTTCTAGGTCAAATTTCCAGGGCTTAGCATGAAAACAAGTAAGGTCCAGGTGTCCAAGGGCCCCTGTAACCCCAACACGCCTCCTGGGTGGCTGGCCACGCCCGCATGGGGTCACTGCCACCTAGGACTCAGACTTTCCTCTAGAATTTGGTTTTGGTGGTGCACCCAGGGAGACTGAGTCACCAACCAAACTGGTAAGAGAACGCAGATAAACGTGGTTTGCATCCAGTGGATTACAACTACCAGCAGAGAGTATTAGAGTATTTAAGGGACCTCCCCACAGAATTCTCTTGGAGGAGAAGGTAGGTGGGAGTTAGAGGCTGTTGTGTATGGTGAGGCCGAGAGGGGAGAATTCGGGCTACTGTCCTGGCTACTCTGACAGAGCCAAGGTAGCCTGGCATGTGAGTTTCTCAGTCCATTTTCCATCCACTCATTCTCATGGCAGATGGTGATCTCTGGGGAGGTGAAGACCCTCACTACTTACTGTGGTGCAGTTGCAGGTTCCAACAGCCTGCTTTTTTTCTACTCTGTCCTGCCCCTTGTTTTCAAGCCTCTGAGAGGAATTTTCCAAAATCAAGCTTTCTGGCTCGCCTTCCTCTTTTGCTTTCATAAGGATAAACACTACTTGGGGGAGAGGGCGGGAGAGATATTGAGAGCCAAGGCCGTGAGACACAGTGCGGGCAGGGTGCTGCCTTGTGAGCTCGACTTCAGTTTATTTTTTTGAGACGGGGTCTCGCTCTGTTGCCCAGGCTGCAGTGTTCTGTTGCAATCACAACTCACTGTAGCTTCCACCTCCCAGGTTCAAGCGATTCTTCCACCTCAGCCTCCCAAGTAGCTGGGACCACAGGTGCCTGCCTGCCACCACACCCGGCTAATTTTTTTTGTATTATTTTTTGTACAGATGGTGTATTAGTCAGGGTTCTCTATCCTATTAGTTCTGTCTCTCTAGAGAACCCTGACTATAAAGGGTTATGTAAAGATATAAAGGGAGTTTATTAAGGAGTATTAACTCACACAATCACAAGGTAAGGTCCATAATAGGCCATCTGCAAGCTGAGGAGCAAGGAAGCCAGTCCAAACTCCAAAACCTCAAAAGTGAGGAGCTGACAGTGTAGCCTTCAGTCTCTGGCCGAAGGTCCAAGCGTCCCAAAGCTGAATAACTTGGAATCCTATGTTCTCCAGCACAAGAGAAAGATGGAGGCTCAGAGACTCAGCCAGTCTAGTCTTTCCATGTTCTTTTGCCTGCTTTTATTCTGGCTGAGCTGGTAGCTGATTAGATGGTGCCCACCCAGATTGAGGGTGGTTCTGCCCCTCACATTCCACTGACTCAAATGTTAATCTCCTTTGGCAGCTCCCTCTCAGACACACCCAGGAACACGGCTTTGCCTTTTTCAATCCAATCAACCTGACATTCAATACTCACCATCTCAGATAGGGTCTTGCTGTGTTACCCAGGTTGGTCTCTAACCCCTGTCCTTAAGCAGTCCTCCCCACCTCAGCCTCCCAAAGTGCTGGGATTACAGGCCCGAGTCACTGTACCTGGCTCGTTTTCATCTTTTATACTGCATTTTTACTGTACCATTTTTTTTTTTCTTTTTGAGATGGAGTCTTGCACTGTCTGCCAGGCTGGAATGCAATGGCACAATCTTGGCTCACTGCAACCTCTGCCTCTGTGGTTCAAGCGATTCTCCTGCCTCAGCCTCCTGAGTAGCTAGAATTACAGGTGCCCGCCACTAGTCCCAGCTAATTTTTGTATTTTTAGTAGAGATGGGGTTTTGCCATGTTGGTTAGGCTGGTCTCGAACTCCTGAACTCAGATGAACCACCCACCTTGGCTTCCCGAAGTGCTGGGATTACAGGCGTGAGCCATGGCACCCAGCGTTACTGCACCTTTTGTATGTTTAGATATACAAATTCCTACCACTGTGTTACAGTTGCCTACAGTCACACGCTGGACGGGTTTGTAGCCTAGGAGCAACAGGCTATACCATGTAGCCTAGATGCGTAGCAGGCTACGCCATCTAGGTTTGTGTAAGTTCACTCTGTGGTGTTGCACAGTGACAAAATTGCCTAGTGATGCATTTCTCAAAACACATGCCCATTATTAGGCAACATGTGACTGTATTTCTTTTCTTCTTCTTTTGCTTGAACAATAAATTAGGGCATCTTAAAACTTTTGAGAAGTACACAAAAAGCCCAAGGCATCCTCCACATCTTTTACAGTTTTTTTAAAGAAGAGAAAACATATTTATTATTCCTTAAGGGGAAGTGAATCATCATAAAGGTCTTCATCTCTGTTGCCTTCATGCTGTGTAGACTGGGAAGGAGGAAGAGGGGGTCGGTCTTCCTGTCTCAGGGGTGGCAGAGACAGAAGAAAGTAGGGGAAACTGTGCAATTCAAACGTGTTTTTCAAGGGTCAAGTGTATATGTCTGGCTCTCACGATCTAATATTTTACATAGGAAGCTTATATCTCTGTCTGTCATAAATAAAATGAACTTAAAGTTTTATTTTCTTTTACTGACTTTTTGTTTTACCAATCAAGGTTTTGCTATCCTCGGAAATGACCAGAATTGCTTTTATTATTTTCTATTTTCTGGAACAATTTAGTTAGGTAAATCATCTGAGGTCAAGAGTTCAAGACCAGACTGGCCAACGTGATGAAACTCTGTCTCTACTAAAAATACAAAAAGTAGCCAGGCGTAGTGGCGTTCACCTGTAGTCCTAGCAGGAGGAGGCTCACTAAAACCCAGGAGGTGGAGGTTGCAGTGAGCCGAGATCACGCCACTGCACTCCAGCCTGGGTAACAGAGCACGACTCCAGCCCAAAAAGAAAAAAGAAAAAAATTTACTGAGATAAAAATTATTTCCTCTTTGAAATTCTATTAGAACCCATTCATTAAAACCATCTAGATCGATACTTTTTCTTTGAAATTAGGATAACTGCTATTTCAATTCCTTTAGTAGTTATTGGTCCATTTGGAGTTTCTGTGTTTAAATCTGAGAGGAACGATTGCTTATTTACTGTTTTAAAATTTCTTTTACTTATAACTGTTTCCCGTTTCACTGAATGTTTTATTTGCTTTTCTCTGTTTTTTTTTTTTTAAATGCAGATTCAGTTTCATTTCTTAAAAGTGTGTTTTTTTTTTTTGTTTTTTTTTTGTTGTTGTTGTTAAATTGACCTCCATGTAGTGGAAGGTGCACACCTTTTCCGCAGTGCTCACGGGAGGCTCTCAGGTGTGACCCTGGCAGCTTACAGGGGCTTGAGTATCTTTGAGAGGCCGCTCATTGTTACCATGTGCTAAGAAGCACTTTTCAATGTAGGCCCATTTGTAGGTTTTTAGTTATTTTTATTTACCTTGATATCAGACTTTTAAAGGTTTTTAGTTATTAACCTCCATGATAGTTTCTTAAGATGATTCTTCTTTGCATATTATAAATGAATACTAGATAATTCAGTGACCATCACCTAAAACACTTGGACCCTAAATCTCGTTAGCATTGTCATTGAAAAGGAGATTGAACATTGTAGTTGGAACATGATTTATTTATTATTTATTTATTTATTATTATTTTTTGAGAAGGAGTCTTGCTCTTTCACCCAGGCCAGAGCACAATGGCGTGATCTCAGCTCACTGTTACCTTCGCCTCTTGGGTTCAAGCGATTCTCCTGCCTCAGCCTCCTGAGTAGCTGGGATTACAGGTGTGTGCCACCATGCCTGGCTAACTTTTGTATTTTTAGTAGAGACGGGGTTTCATAATGATGGCCAGGCTGGTCTCGAACTCCTGACCTCTGGTGATCCGCCTGCCTTGGCCTCCCAAGTGCTGGGATTACAGGCGTGAGCCACCATGCATGGTTTAGAAAGTGATGTAATTGGGAAAAACTCAGAAGAATACCAGACTAGCTGCAGATCTCGGCCTCAGTTTCATCAATGCTGAGAAAAAAGGGCAAGGGTATATATGTATGTTTTGGGGAGATGCTATGAAATTCAAAAGTGAATTCTTAATTCTGACAAGGAGCATCCCTTGCTTGACTTTTAGCCCTTGGTACTACAGCTGTCAGTGAATAGTTACTGCACATAAAAAGAAATGAGAGATCTTTGCTTTTGGTTCCATGTGTCCTTGGACTCGGCAGAACAAAACTAAAGAACAATGAAATTTCAACATGAAATTCCCAGTTGATCTGCTCCCAGTTACATGCAAACTTAACATCCCAACATGGACTCACCCTTAGCCTGCGTGTGGTGTGCTCTTACCCAGCCTCACACTGCTCTCTCAGGTCCCTACTTGCATTCTAATATGTGGACGTTATTCCCTTTGGTCTTAAGTGCCAAGCTCTTGGGCATGGCAGCCATTTCTTTGTAATAGCCAGCACAAGGCTTAGCATAACACCATGATGACAGCTATTGGACCACCACCTCCTTCTTTCTCTGTCAGAACCCAAGATAACTGAGATTCCTTCTGCAGCCTCCTCTGTGCAGTGTCTGAGAACAGCTACTGCTTGTGAGTACCTAATCAATAACCTCTGGGCACCACGAGATGGACAGGCTGGCTCATGTGCCAGGACCATGCATTTCTTGAGTAGGTACCTGTCTTTGAGCGCCCTTTCATCTCAGGCTCAGCATGCACCTCTGAGAGCACTGACTGCACTCTGTGTCATTCTATTTTGCCGTAAGCATGCAAGTTGGTGACAAAGACATAAAACTACTGATATTCCTCCAAAAATCTCTGAGAAGCTGAGAAATAGAATCACCCCCACCCCAAGTTAAAAGACAGCTTGAGCTTGATTTGGTTTTTCCACAGGTGCAAGATTTGGGCAAATTCCCTTTGTATACGTGAATGTCATTTGCAAGAAGTGGGGCTGTTGCCAACACAGGCAAATCCTTGCAGAGTTCTTGACCACCTTTCTACCAAGCCCTTCCTCCCTCTGTGCCTGAATCTACACAACTATGCATTGCTTCTCCAGAATTTGAGCAAACTGAGCTATCACTGGCTTTTAAATTTTAAATTTTATTTTATTTTTTGAGACAGAGTCTCACTTTTGTTGCCTAGGCTGGAGTGTAGTGGCACGATCTCAGCTCACTGCAACCTCTGCCTCCCGGGTTCAATCGATTCTTTCCCCTCAGTCTTCTGAGTAGCTGGGATTACAGGCGCCTGCCATCACGCTCGGCTAATTTTTATTCTTTTAATAGAGATAGGTTTTCACCATGTTGGCCAGGCTGGTCTCAAACTACTGACCTCAGGTGATCTGCCCTCCTCAGCCTCCCAAAGTGCTGGGATTACAAGCGTGAGCCACCGTGGTTGGCCCTGAACTTTTTATTTTGAAATAATGATAGACTCTCAAGAAGTTGCAAAATAGTACAAGCAGTTCCATGAACCTTTCACCCAGCTTCTTCCAATGGTGACATCTTCTGTGGCTGCAGTAAAATATCAAAACAGGGACACATGTTGGTATGATACTGTGAACTCAACTACAGAATATATGAGTTTTAACAAGCACAAATACCGTGAAGTCATAATAGTTTCTTTTTTGTTTTAAGACAGAGTGTTGTTCTATTGTCCAGGCTGGAGTACAGTGGTGCGATCTTGGCTCACAGCAACCTCCACCACCCGGGTTCAAGTGATTCTTCTACCTCTGGAGTAGCTGGGATTATAGGCGCCTGCCACCACACCCAGCTAATTTTTGTATTTTTAGTAGAGACAGGTTTTGCCATGTTGGCCAGGCTGGTCTTGAACTCTTGACCTCAAGCGATCCGCCTGCCTCAGCCTCCCAAAGTGCTGGGAGGGATTATAGGCGTGAGCCACCGTGCCCAGCCAATAATACTTAAAAAAAAAAAAAATACTCTACATCTTGTTACTGGGGGAGGAGGCTGACAGGGAGTGTGGAATCCTCTGAAAGCCATAGGCAGGTGTGATTCTGGACATGAAGTGCCAGTAGGCAGTTTTAGGAACCTGGTCTCAGGGGTGTCCTTGAGAAAAGGAAACGCCCACAGGAGATGGAGTGACAGGGTCGGGACAGAGGGAAATGGAAACTTACCAGAGGGTTTGCTGGGACTTAGTTGAGCAATTTGAGTCACTTCACCCAGAGCCAGGCTGTGGCTGCTGCGTATCCTCCTCACACCCACTTAATGAGACGCTAAGTCCACTGGATTGGAGAAAAAAGTCTATGATATTTGTAGAAAAATAATAATTTTTTTGGAGACAGAGTCTCCCTCGGGCACCCAGGCTAGAGTGCAGTGTTAGGATCTCGGCTCACTGCAACCTCTACCTCTCAGGTTCAAGAGATTCTCCTGCCTCAGCCTCCTGAGTAGCTGGGGTTACAGGCATGCATCACCATGGCCGGCTAATTTTTGTATTTTTAGTAGAGCGGGGGTTTCACCATGTTGGCCAGGCTGGTCTGGAACTCCTGATGTCATGATCTGCCTGCCCCGGCCTCCCAAAGTGCTGGGATTACAGGAGAGAGCCACGGTGCCTGGCCAGAAAAATTATTTATATATATATATATATTTAAAAGACTCTCTCTCTATATATATATATTTAAAAGACTTACTAAAAAGTAGAAGCAGTTTTAGGTTCACAGTAAAACTGAGTGGAAAGTATTGAGGTTTTCCCTGTACCCCCTTCCCCACACGTGCACAGCCCTGCCAGTATCAGCTGGCAGGGGTTCGAAAAACCTTCACTAGAGTGGTGCGTTTGTTACAATCAATGAACCTATACTGGCATGTCCTTATCACCCAGAGTCCACAGTTCACATTAGGGCTCACGCTTCTTGTACATTCTATGGGCTCAAATGCATACTCATGGGTATACACTATTACAGTACAGGGTAGTTTCGCTGCCCTGAAAATCCTGTGCTTGGCACAGTGGCTCTTGCCTGCAATCTCAGCACTTTGGGAGGCCAAGGCAGGAAGATCATTTGAGCTCACGTGTTTTGAGATCAGCCTGGGCAACATAGTGAGACTCCTGTCTCTATTTCACTTTAAAAAATTCCTGTGCTCCACCTATTCATCCCTTTTGCTCCCAACTCTTGGTAACCACTGATCTTTTTATTGTTTCCATAGTTTTGCCTTTTCCAGAAGGTCCTATAGTTGGAATCCTACTGTATGTAGCATTTTCAGAAACTGGCTTCTTTCACATAGTAATGTGTGTTTAAAGTTTCTCCATGTCTTTTTTCTTCTTTTCTTTTTTCCCTTCTCACTCTCTCACTTCTTCCCTTCCCTCTCTCTCTCCCTTCCCCTGCCTCTGTCTGTCTCTTTTTGAGACAGAATATCACTTGGTGACCCAGGCTGGAGTGCAGTGGCACAGTCTTGGCTCACTGGAACCTCCCCATCCTGTATTCAAGAGATTCTCATCCCTCAGCTGGGTGCCATCACACCCAGTTAATTTTTTATATTTTTAGTAGAGATGGGGTTTCACCATCTTGGCCAAGCTGCTCTCGAACTCCTGACCTCAGGTGATCTGCCCACCTCGGCCCCCCAAAGTGCTGGGATTACAGGCAGGAGCCACCACGGCTGGCCTCTCCATGTCTTTTCATGGCTTGCTATCTCATTTCTCTTTAGAACTGAATCATACTTCATTGCCTGGATGTTCCACAGTTTACGCGTTTACCTACTGAAGGACATCTTGCTTGATTCCATATTTTAACAATTATGAATAAAGCTGGTATCAACGTCCGTGGGCATGTTATGAATTGGTTTTTTGAACCCCTGACGTGACATTGTGTGGATAGTCTCGGTCTCTGTTCCCAATCATCTATGGGTTATAAATAATTGATTAAAATAAAAGCTCCTCCCGGGTCTTTGGTTGATGATGATGGAAGGGTTTGGTGGTTTCAGTTTTGTTTGGTGGCTCACTTTTTTCTCTCAAACATGGGATTTTTCACAGGAGCAAATAGTGACACTTGGTGTCTAATGAGCAACTGCTGATTGCTCCCAGCCTGCCACACTTGTCACCTCTCTCTGTCTCTCTCGGCAGGGGGTAGGTCCTAGCATAGTTTGAACATTTAAACCTGGCTATGGCCAGCACAGGATCATGGAAATGTGGTTGCTTGTGGCTGTTCTTACAGCAGCATTTGGGAGCTCTGGTAGGAGTTAGATGACATTGGCTGGCGCAAAAGTGTGGGAACAAAGGTCATCCTGGAGAAAATCCACTCCACTGTCCTTTCAAGGCTGGACAGAGATCAGAGAATTCAGCTATGTGAGCACCTCACCAGGCACTTGCTTGGTTTTTTTAATTATTATTTTTTGCGACAGGGTATCACTCTGTCACTCAGGCTGGAGTGCAATGGTGCAATCTTGGCTCACTGCAACTTGTGTCTCCTGGGCTCAGGTGATCCTCCCACCTCAGTCTCCAAAATAACTGGGACCACGGGTGTGAGCCACCACGCCCAGCTATTTTTTCAATTTTTTTTTTGCAGAGACGAGGTTTCGACATGTTGCCCAGGCTGGTCTCTTAACTCCTGAGCTCAAACAATTTGTCTGCCTTGGCCACCCAAAGTGTTGGGATTACAGGTGTTAGCCACTGCACTGGCCAGGATCATTTCCAGTAACTGCCCTGCTAATGTCTCATTCTACTCAGGGAAGGGCCTTCTCTGATCTTTCCTTTCCAAACAGCTTAATTGTTGTGGGTGAATCTGAATCACAGCCTGATCAGCTCCTAAATTAGGATTCTACTCAGCACCCTGGGGTTAGGGTGGCCCTATAATGGGTCTCCTAGGGAGCTATCTATCTGCTGTCAAGTAGTGGGGGAGGGGAACCAAACCCAACAAATCCTGCTTCTAACTGGCTTTCTTCCTTGACTTCTCTAATCTCAACTCCCTTTACTCCTTCCCATAAAGCAAGTGGGGCTGACTAGGCAGTCTTGAAGCTTCTTTCTGTCTTTCATAGGTTCTAGGACGGTGACTCAGGACCTAAGAGAAATCATTAATCTGCGCTATCCTTGGCATTGTGGTCGCTGTAAAAGAATCTTTGTATTAGAGGAACGTTTACATGATTGGGGGCGTTTTCGGAAGGACTGCCTTGGTGATACCCAGGTTAGGAGCAGGGAAGATGGCGAAGCCCTGGTTGGACATTTGGGGGAATATGAGGCATTAGCAGAGCTGGGAAGGAGTTAGGAGGATGTCCAAACTAGTAAACGCTGAACCAGTAAATTACCAAAATACAGTTGCAGCTGGGTTGTTTGTGATTTTGTAGTGAGTAAAGCAGATCCGTCTCTCATGAGGGCTCTTCCCTTTCTCACCTGGAGCTGTAAAGGCTGCCAGGATTTCTAGCTGGCCATGAAAACAAAACAACGAAAGCAAGTGTGCATTTGTCCTTGTCCCCCACGCACTCCCAGTTTGCACTTAGATGTAAGGAGCGGGAGGGGGTTGAGTTAACTGCCTTTTGGCTGCTGCATAGTTAGTGCAGGAGGAGAATGGGGAAGAACAGTCTTCCCTCCGGACTCGCAACGCGTTATTGACAGACAGGAAAAGTGTCCGGTTTGCGAAAGCTCAGATGGACCTCCGGGACATGAGCTCCCGGTGCCCTCAAAGCTGGCCGCTGTCAGATGCGTTATCTAGGTCAGGAGATTAGTGATGTGCCCCTACTGGGGCAGACGCCGTCTCTCTGTTCTCCCCAAGAGCTGAAACCAGCAATATGTTTGCAAGTTTGGAGGGAGTGTGGAAGAAGGCCCTCTGGTCCGCTTGCTTGGCCTGCAGGTGTGCAAAATCGGTGGGCAAGCAGCGGGCGCGCAGGTGCATCGTCGTTCCCCGGGAACCACGGGCGCTCTTTGCAGGGGTGCAGCCGCCCTCCCCGACCCCGACGAACCCCAGGGCGGGAAGTCGTCCCGGTGGTGCGGGCGCTCGCGGCCTGCAGTCTTCTTCTTCGGGTCAGCCCACTCTTATTTCAGGAGCGGAGTGGGACTCTCCCCTGAGCGTTTAGAGTGTCGCCTCTGGCATGTGCTCCCACTGCAGAAAAACAAGTCCAAATGCTACGCATCGGGTTTCTGAAGAGCTGCCGGAGCGCGGAAACCAGGCGGTCAGCAAAGCTGCCGCGGGAGCAGGGGCTCTACCAGGGCGGCGAGGGGGGCGGGGTGCCGTAGTGGGGGTCGAGGCGGGGGCGGGGGGGCCCGGGGTTGGGGCTGGGCACAGGTCAGGTGGCCGAAGCTGCGCGTTCCGGGGCCCCTCGGCAGGCGGCGGGGCGGGAGGAGTGGAAGCCCGGGCGGGGCGGGAGTCGCTGCCTGGGCGCGGGCGCCCTCCCGGCGGAGCATGCGGGACGTGAGCGACGTGTGGCAGCCTCTGCGCAGACTTTTCCGCGGCGGTGTCGGTTTCAGCAAGCGCCGCCTTCCCGCCAATCACGGCCCAGCCTCATGGCCAAGTGTGCACCTCTCGGCCAGGCGGCGCGGCGCTCCCGTGCTGAGGCTCCGTTTGCAAAAATCATATCCAGGTCGTGCCCGGGCGCGGGCGGCGGTTCCCCACCAAGAGCAGCCCAGGTCTTCCCCGCACGCCTCTGGCCTGACTCCACGACTGTCACAGGTCGTGAGCTGGTGCACACTGCGAGGGCCGAGGGGACGGGTCACGAAAACACCAAAAAGCGGGGAGGCCGAGCTGCAGGGTGTGCGGGACAAGGGTGTGAATATTAGGGTCTGCATGAGGGGCCGCCCCCAATAGTGTTCCCTCGACTTAGGTAATGAAGAAATTGCAGGTGGAAATGGGTCTAGTTGTATTCATTCTTCTACCCGGGGCAATAAAGGTTTATTGAATGGTGTACGTGGTGAGTGTGAAAACCAAGATGCCAGCCTCCCCGCAGCCCCAGGCCACTCCAGTCCAGCTCCCCGGGGCTCTCCGCTCCTCCTAGTGCCCAACACCGCAGAACTCTCCAGGTTCCCGGTCTTAGGGCTAGGGGAGGGGGAGCAAGACTGTTCAAGTCCACGTTTCTAAGGCATTCAGGAAAGTGGACAGGGTGAGGTAGGAAGGAGGACCAGGGAAGCCTCCTCCTCGCAGGTGGCCCGGGTCGTGGCGGGTGATGGGCTCGCGGGTATTATCAGGGAGCAGCCTGGCCCGAGTCCTTACCTGGACTGCACCTGCCCCGGAGCGCGTGTTAGGAATGCAGAGTACTGGGGCCCCACGCCCCTCAAGGAGCTGAATTGGTAGGATGCACTTTAAGCAGCTTCCCCGGGGAATCGGCTGCGAGGTCCGCGGTCCACACGGGGCAGGACTGCGTCGCTGCTCTCCTCCCCGCCAGCACCGTTGGGGCCAGGGGTCGGAATCATTAGGAGACGCTGTGCCAGACATCCCGAGGGGACCACGGGACGCGGGGATAACCGGAGCCAGGACCTTTCAGCCGGGCTGGGCGCGCTCCAGGCCCGGGGCTGGGCGGCAGGAGCTGGCGCGCCGCCGTCGCCGGCCCGCAGGGGGAGCCCGCCGGCCGCCTCCGGGTTCGCAGATTCTCCTCCCCACGTGGAAGGGGGCTGGGACCCAAGGAATGCGGCCCGCCCCGAGGCTGACGTGCGCGTCTGCGGCCGCCCCGACTCTTTAAAAGCCGGCGGTGCGCGGGGCATCCCAGCCGAGCCGGAGAGGAGGCGAGCTTGAGGGCCTGGTGGCGGGAGCGCGGCTATCACTGCCCGAGCTTCCCGAGCGGACGAGCCGGCCGTGCCGGGCATCCCCAGCCCCGCGTCCCTCGCAGCGCACGTCGAGCCCCGCACGGGCGAGCGTCCGGGACTTAGCCCAAAGCACGTTTCCCCCGGCAGCGCAGGGAACGCCCGGCCGCGGGCCGGCGCACGCCCCCTTCTCCTTTGTTCCGGGGGTCGGCGGTCGCTCTCCGCCCGGAGTCGGGATCTCGGCCCCTGGAGGCGGGCCGTCGGGCTCAGCCGCGAAGATGCCGTTGGAACTGACCCAGAGCCGGGTGCAGAAGATCTGGGTGCCCGTGGACCACCGGCCCTCGTTGCCCAGATGTGAGTGCAGCTGCGCGGGGTCGGGCTGCAGGGCGCGCCGCGCGAGGCCGAGCCATTGTGTGGGGCGGCTTTGTGCCGACGCCCCTCTGCGGGGGGCGCGCCCGTGCGGGTCGGGCCGGCTGGGCGGGGCGGAGGCCGCGGGCTGCGCGTCCTTAGCTGGGCGGCGGGGGCGCTGTGGCTCGGTCCCCGTGGCTGCCCCGCCGGCCCGGAAACGGCGAGTGCGCCCGGCCCGGCTGCGGGCGCCGAGACGGAGGGACGCGCGAGCCTGGCCAGGCCGGGGAGGGGGCCCACATCCTCCGCGATCCCTGTCGCGGACCTCCGCCCCGGGCGCCCGCGGCCGGACCGCAGCCCAGCTACCCGGCCGCTCGCGCCTCAGCCTCTCTACCGTCCAGGTCTCCCCTCTCTGCCTGTTTCCTTCTCCTTTTCCCCCTTGCTATGCATTCCTATCGCCTCTCTTCACTTGGTAACCTATTTCTCTGTCCTATTTCCTCTTTCAATATATAGGTCTCTATTTCTCTCTCTCTGTTTCTCCGTCCTCCTTCTCCCACTCCGTGTTTCTTTCTGCTTTTATGTTTTTCTTGCTCTCTCTTCCGCGCATCCCCAGTGTCTTAGGGGCGCCCATCCGTGCTGGGGGCGCCAGGAGAGCCACCTGGAGCCACGCCTGTGCCCCCGGCTTTGGGTAGGGTGGGTGGTTTGGTGAGTGCGCGGTTGGCGCCGCTCCACGCGCCCTGGGCGCATGCACTCCCCGGTGCTCGGAATTGGCTGGCAGTGCCCCGCCCCGCCGGTCGACCCCTCGATCGCTTTGGAGAGGGTTACCTCGAGCTCCACCCCAGCGCCGCGGAAAAGGGCGGGTGGACAGCGTGGAGAGGCGATTCGGCCTCTTCAGGTAATGCGCTCCGGCACCCATGGGCTGGACAGGGAGCCGCCTGGTGCGGTT
Organism: Cheracebus regulus; assembly: GCA_963574635.1. Lineage (NCBI taxonomy): Eukaryota > Metazoa > Chordata > Mammalia > Primates > Pitheciidae > Cheracebus > Cheracebus regulus. The sequence continues at coordinate 75,264 of CAUYQU010096629.1, read as the reverse complement.
TCGCCCAGGTCAGGTCGTAGCCTGAGCGGTGACCGTGGGATCCAGGTGCAAACTCTCAAGGTGGCTTCAGGTCCTCCGAGGGCGCCAGAGCGCAGGCAGCTGGCAGGGTTGCCCAGGTGCCACGTTTCTTAGGACAGCCCCCGAGGAACTTGACAGCTCTTCTGGAGGCCTGCCCAGTCTGAATCGGTCTGAATCACCGGCCTCGTCCAGACCTGCCCCTCTCCCCACACCCACCCCCGTGGTGTGCCCTGGGTGGGGACGTCAGCAGATCCATCCTGCTGGACTTTAGAGTTCTGGTGTAACCCTCAAGAGAGGTCTTGTTCCTCCTCTTGGTGAGGTGGCCCAGGGCTGGGGTGCCCAGGTCTGGGGCTGCAGGTGTGTTGCCCAGCTCTGTCAGATGGACTTTAACTGGGGTGGCCCATGGCTCTCTTGTCTTTGTGTAAAACCTGTAAGTGGTGTGGAATGAATCTCTTTAAATCCCCAGGGAGGTTTGGCCAAGGCCAAATGCAGAAACAACTTTTGCATGAAACAAGTATTATCTCTGTAGCACTTGGTAAACCGCAATGTAGGCTAGTCCATATATGTACATACATGTGATCGCATGCATATGCACCCGGGTCTGAGGGGAGCATCCTGTGTCTTCCGGGGCTCTGAGATCAGTTGGCATTAGCTCAGTAGTGATTTTGAGAAACACCAGCGTGCAGCAAGGCATCCTCCCTCCAGGCTTGGATACTGATCCATTAGACTCCATCAACCTGCACGTCTCACACGCAGTGAGAGATTTGCCTAAGAATCTCTGTCAGAATCATTCAGAGCTGGAGGGTGGGAGTTTGGCTAAAGCCGATGGATTAATTCTCTTGTCCCGCCCTCTGCTGGCATCCTCCTGTGTGGCTTTGGGGTGTAGTCTCAGACACATTCCTTCTTGTAAAAAGATCTGCAGCCTGGGCATCACATGCCCTTATTTCAAGCGGTGGTGTCTTTCTGTTTATATAGTCACATTTATCTCTTCCTGGAATGGAAGGAAGAAGATATTTCTATTTGGCATCTTTCCTGATACCCTTCCTCGATTCTCTAATAGCATCTGGGACATTGGGTGGGTCTGTTCTTCTTTCATTTCTTTCTTTCCTTTCGAGATGGAGTCTTGCTCTGTTGCCCAGGCTAGAGTGCAGTGGTGCGATCTTGGCTCACTGCAACCTCCACCTCCTGGGTTCAAGCGATTCTTATGCCTCAGCCTCCCAAGAAGCTGGGATTACAGGTGTGCACCACCATGCCCAGCTAATTTTCGTATTTTTAGTGAAGACAGGGTTTTGCCATGTTGGCCAGGCTGCTCCCAAAGTCCTGACTTCAAGTGATCCACCTACCTCAGCTACTATAGGTGTGAGCCACCATGCCCAGGTGGCTGGGTTTTCTTTCTTCTAAACTTGTTGCCATATTTATAAGTACTCTTCTCATTGGGGGTCTGCAGCAGAGTCCCTGAGGTTTATTATCTATTTATTCATTTTTGAGGCAGAATCTCATACTGTTACCCAGGCTGAAGGGCAATGGTGCGATCATAGCTCACTGTAACCACCAGCTCCTGGGCTCAAGTGATCCCCCCACTTCAGCCTGTCCTGTAGCCGGGACTACAGGTATGCAACACCACACCCGGCTAATTAAAAAAAAAATTCATAGAGATGGGGTCTTGCTATGTTGCCCAGGCTGGTCTTGAACTCCTGGCCTCAAGTGATCTTCCCACCTTGGCCTCCCAAAGTGCTGAGGTTACAGGCATGTGCCAACATTCCCAGCCTCCCTGAGGTTTATTGCTGAAGGAAGGTGTGTCTAGGACGCTGCTGTTTATAGACAAAGAACAGTAGAACAACCAGACATTACCACATCACGAGCTGCGTGATCTTCCTGCCTCGGAGGCACATTAATGCGATGCCTTCTTGCTACCTCAACATGGTGGTAGATGTTTCTTACAAAACCTGCAGCTTCCTTTGCATGTAGCCTGTAGCTCCTGCTGACTTGCTGAATTTGTGAGTCAGCATAATGGGCAGGAAGTACCTTTCTGACAGGCAAGGGCTGGCTTTCCTTTCTGTTCATCATCCCTAAAATTCAAGAGCCTCTGGGTTCAAGTCGCCACCTATTTATCCACTCAGAACCTCAGTTTCCTTGTCCTACTGTTTACTTAATAGGGCAGTGAGGGGTCCCGGGTAGTGGGCTGAGTCCTAAGACAGTGCTTGGGACTTGGCATTAACTCAGGAATTGCCATCATCAGTCGAGCAAAGGGAGATTAGTATCGGTCAGTGCAGGGTTGTAAACAGCAGGTAGAAAGACAGCCTCTTAAAGCACCAGACTTTCTTTTTTGTGACAGGGTCTCACTCTGTCATCCAGGCTGGAGTGCAATGGTGCAATCACATCTCACTGCAGTCTTGAACTCCTGGGCTCAAGCAATCCTTCTGCCTCAGCCTCCTGAGTAGCTAGGACTATGAGTGTGTGCTGCTGTGCCCAGTTAATTCTTAAAGATATTTTTGTACAAATCGCATCTTGCTGTGTTGCCCAAGCTGGTCTCGAATTCCTGGTCTCAAGCGAAGCCCCCTCGGCCTCCAAAGTGCTGGGATTACAGATGTGAGCCACTGTACCTGGTCTTTTTTTTTTTTTTTTCCTCTCATAAATACAGTGGAATGAGACAAACTGCCAGCTTGTCTTTGCTCAGGATTTAGATGGACACAGCAGGAAATTAAGTCTGAAGAAAGGTTGATGTTGTACCCAAATACGGATGAAAGACTTTCATCTCTGTAGGGAGTTAGGCCAGCTGATGGTGTTCTACCTTGAGGAAGCTGGGTCAGTGGTGTCCTAGAGAAATCACTACCTTATCCCTGGGTAGCCCCTACAGTTTATTTTCTAGGACACGTTCTGAGTTAAGGTTTGGGTCGGTGGGGGATGCATGTTGTGCGGGCTGCTGCTGTCTGTCCAGGCATTGCACACTGTCAGAGAGGTTAGTAACTTAATCTAGCCGGGAAAGCAGGAATAGGAACCCAGGGGTGCCAGCCTCTCACTGTCCAGGTGGGGGATTCTCCATCCATCTGGCTGCTGCTTTCCATAACTGGCTTCCTGTGTCACTGTATCCCGTGGCTGAGTGTTCATCAGCCAGCCTTCAGTTTTCCTTTGGCTTCCTATGTGCGTTCACCTGCAGGGAACGGGCCTCAGTAGGCAGCCTGTGTTGTACACTAATGGTACTGCAGGCTTGTAGACAGCCAGGGCTTAGCCCAGAGGCACTACTCAGCAACGCCGACCCTGTCTTCTCCAAGTAGCCTGTCTCATGGGGACCCAGGGTATGAACCTGGTGCCTGTGCCCAGTGAGCGAGCGTGTCGCGAACGTAGCGACCTTGTAGACTTGAAGCTCTACTCCTGGGATTCCGTGACTTTCTGGGAGGTCTTACCCAAGTGACCATGGTCTTAACCATGACAACGCTTTGAGCATGAGTCCCCCAGACTCAATTCGGGTGTTTAGTCTGTGACCCAGGGTCTTTACGCAGTTGCTTCCTTTCCCTGTAACATGGTGACATCTATGTTCCCCCATGTGTGTTTCAGTTGACATCAAAAATCCACATCTAAATACATCTAAGTTTCACAACTTTCAAAACTTTTTGTGTGTGTGAAAAAGTTAAACATTTACATAAAATGAAATGGGACACACAGTTACTGTTTGGGAAATCTTGTGTTAAACTCATTTCTTCTTTTATTGAGGCAGAGTCTTGTTCTGTCGCCCAGGCTGGAGTGCAGTGGTGCCATCTCGACTCACTGCAACCTCTGCCTCCTGGGTTCAGGCGATTCTCCTGCCTCCGCAGATGGGATTATAGGCGTCGGCCAGCATGCCTGGCTAATTTTTGTATTTTTAGTAGAGACGGGGTTTTTACCATGTTAGGCTGGTTTCGAACCTCAAATGATCTGCCCGCCTCTGCCGCCCAAAGTGCCGGGATGACAGGCGTGAGCCACCACACCTGTCCAGTACTTAGGTTTTCTAATCCCTGTGCCTTGGGCAGACAGATCCAGGGAGGCAGGCAGGGGAGTGTCTCTTTTTTGGTGGTTAAAAAGGCCCATTGAGAAGAGAAGAAGAAACTGAGGGTCATGGAATTAGAAGCGTGAGGTGGTGTACTGTGTTATTTATTTATTTTTTTTGGGATGTCACTGCAACCTCGACTCCCAGGTTCAAGTGATTCTCCTGCCTCAGGCTCCCAGGTAGCTGGGATTATAGGCGTGCACCACCATGCCTGGCTAATTTTTGTATTTTTAGTAGAGATACATGGGGTTTCACCATGTCTGCTAGGCTGGTCTCGAACTCCTGCCCTCGGGATCTGCCCACCTTGGCCTCCCAAAGTGCTGAGATTACAGGCATGAGCCCTGGCTGTCTACAGGCCAGCAGTATCAAAACTTACCAACATGCCCGGCACTGTGAGTTTTTAAAAGGGGCAGGTGTTGGAGAGTAAGACTCAAAGGTTTAGTAAGGGTTTGTGATGACCCTGTGGGTAGCTGAGGGTAGGGACAGCTGCAAACACCTCTGGCGCCCCTCTTTGAATCTTCCTCTGGGAGAAACCAGTGCCCAGGGAGGATGGCTCTGCTTTGCCAAGAAGGGCCTGGGGGTTTATTTGGGTTTGAAATCCAGTCTGAACTTTTGCCCTATGTTGTTTTTTTTCCCTCCCCAAATGTCTACTGCCAGAGGAGATTTGTTCCTGTGATTAGTGGGCAAACATAATCCCCCGTTGGATAAATCAATCAGCCTCTGCTTCCTTGGGGTGGTTCCGACAGAAATATTCTGCGCATGTGCACAGCTGAGAGGACCTGTGTGTGTCTGTCTCTGTGCATTTCTGGGTGCTCTCAGGAGCTGCGGCATGGTGGGGACACCTGGTAAGACCAGGAGGGACCCTTGGCCTGAGGGAAGGGTCAGTGGATGGGCATTGTTTCCAAGCGCTCGCTGCCACTTCTCCGATGTGGCAGCTACAGCTGCTGCCAGAATGACCCTGGGCATGGTGGGGTGTGTCTCGCTGGTTTTCAGGGAGGCCACCACCCCTCTCTGCTCCTGGAGACACAAGAAAGCCCCTTGGTGCTTTGTGCTTGTTTGTTCTACTCATGTGCTGAGGATGCCCGGCTCCCGGTCAGTGAAAGGCATCTGTTTTCGAGGAACCTGTTTGTTCTAGGTCACTGGATGCGGAGGGCATGCCAGCCCAGGGCTTTTAGCATCTCTTGAGCGTCTCCCGATCCCCTGATAGCCTGTCTGTCTCGTCACTCTGCCTGCTGAGAAGGTCACTGATGGTCTCCAAGCAGCATGGAGGGAACAAAGGCCCTGCACGCCATGCCTGCCTCCCTGCCCTCCTCCAGGCCTGGGAGCAGATCCTGGACACTGACTCCAGTTTGGAGCCCTGTTGCAGGGTCTGGCTTACAGAGGGGCTTCTCCCTGAGCCAGTGCCCTTCTGTGGGGTGGCGGCTCCCCGGCCTAAGCCTGCTCTAGGGGTGATGGCTCCCCCGGCCTAAGCCTGCTCTAGGGGTGATGGCTCCCCGGCCTAAACTTGCTCTAGGGGTGATGGCTCCCCGGCCTAAGCCTGCTCTAGGGGTGATGGCTCCTCGGCCTAAACCTGCTCTAGGGGTGGCGGCTCCCCCTAGCTAAGCCTGCTCTAGGGGTGATGGCTCCCTGGCCTAAGCCTGCTCTAGGGGTGGTGGCTCCCCTGGCCTAAGCCTGCTCTAGGGGTGATGGCTCCCCTGGCTTAAACCTGCTCTAGGGGTGATGGCTCCCCTGGCCTAAACCTGCTCTAGGGGTGATGGCTCCCCCGGGCTAAGCCTGCTCTAGGGGTGATGGCTCCTTGGCCTAAACCTGCTCTAGGGGTGGCGGCTCCCCCTAGCTAAGCCTGCTCTAGGGGTGTTGGCTCCCCGGCCTAAGCCTGCTCTAGGAGTGGTGGCTCCCCGGCCTAAGCCTGCTCTAGGGGTGATGGCTCCCCCGGCCTAAACCTGCTCTAGGGGTGATGGCTCCCCCGGCCTAAGCCTGCTCTAGGGGTGGTGGCTCCCCGGCCTAAGCCTGCTCTAGGGGTGATGGCTCCCTGGCCTAAACCTGTTCTAGGGGTGATGGCTCCCCAGCCTAAACCTGCTCTAGGGGTGGCGGCTCCCCCTAGCTAAGCCTGCTCTAGGGGTGATGGCTCCCCCTGGCCTAAGCCTGCTCTGAGGGTGGCGGCTCCCCCTAGCTAAGCCTGCTATACTGGGACGTCAGGGCTTCTGTCGAGTCCGACGTCTGCCTGGCTCTGTGTGCTGCTTTCAGAGGTTTCCTTGCAGGCCATGCGGCCACATCTGGGAACCATGGGGACGGCCAGGCTGACTGCGTGGCAGTGAGTGCTGGGCAGCACCGCCCAGGCGAGAGCTGGCAGGCCGCATCTGGCCCTGGAGTTTGCATGTTGGTAGGGTGCAGGAGTCACCCAAGGGTTTCAGAGCCAGGCGACAGCGGGGGAAATACAGCGCCTTCAGCTTCCAGAACAGGTTTCTTCTGACTGCTTTCTGCAAAACCCAGCAAAACCCCCCTCCCGCTCTTTTGTCTTACTGAGATGCTGAGGCCCGCGAGGCCCTCGTGTAGCAGCAGAAGCCAGGAGGGACGTGCCAGGCCGGGGCATCTCCGGGCTACCTGGGCATGGTGGGGGAGCCAGCCCCTGCCTGGGGCTTCACGATTGGGCTTTCCCTTGGCAGGGCCCCAGCATTCGTCAGAGCCTGGCACCAGAAGAGGGGTCAGATAGGGCGTGGGAGGCTCCATGGTGGAGGATTTACCTGTCCGCTGGGGGTGATTTTAGCATTCTGGCTCTCTGACTTACTTTCATTTGATAAACTCTTTTCGTTTTCTTTGAATATATATATTTTTAACTTATTTTTTGTAGAGACGATCTTGTTATGTTGCCCAGGCTAGTCTCAAACTCTTGACCTCAAGTGATCCTCTTGCCTCGGCCTCCTAAAGCACTGGGATTACAGGCACGAGCCACCACCCCTGGCTGTAAACTCCAATTGCCTTCTTTAAGATGTTTTTTGAGAAAGGCGGCCCATACCTCCTGTGTGGAGATTTGGACATTGATGGTGGGACTCTCTGTCTCTTGGTCCCCTGGGCCTCAGCCCCTTGGCCCTCTGTCCAAGAGAGGAATACACTCTCTTGACTATTAGCCCCACCATCCCTGGGGAGAGGAATCCTTTCCTCCCACCCCCAGGAGCATTTCCACTTCCCCTGTGGTATTAGTCACTGGTTCCCCACTAGGTTTCGCACCCTGGGTATCAGCTTGGGAATTTGGGGTTGGGACAGTCTTTGCCAAGTAGAACCTAAAGGCAAGATTGAGGGACAATGTGTGACTGGGGGCTGCGGCCACTAGGGCTGCCTGGTGCCCCTTGATGGTAAAATGCCAGGGTCTTCAGGATGGAGAGATGAAATAAAAATTTCAGTGAATGCTGGGTGTGGTGGCTCACGCCTGTAATCCCAGCACTCTGGGAGGATTGTTTGAGACCCGGAGTTCCAGGCCAGCTTTGGCAACACAGCGAGACCCATTTCTACAGAAATAAAAAAAGTAGCCAGGGATGGTGGTGTGCACACTTGTAGTCACAGCTATTGGGAAGGCTAAGGCGGGAGGATCACTTAGGTTCAGAGGTTCAAGGCTGCAGTGAGCTGTGATGAGCACTGCACTCCAGCCTGGGTAACAGAGTGAGACCCTATCTCAGAAAAATGGTTGGTGAAATTCTTCGGCGTTACTCTCTGCTCCTCTTCAGTCACTTGGTCAATGACATGCCTTCTTGCTTATTTTTCCAGCCTGTGGGCCAAAGCTGACCAACTCTCCCACGGTCATTGTCATGGTGGGCCTCCCTGCCCGGGGCAAGACCTACATCTCCAAGAAGCTGACTCGCTACCTCAACTGGATTGGCGTCCCCACAAAAGGTGAAGCTGGGTCTCGAGGCCAATGCCCTGCATGTGCAAAAACTTGACCTTCCATCTCAGTTGCTGGTTTCATGGGCAGGACCACCCTGGGTGCATCTGTCCCCAGGCTGGGGAGTCTGATCCTGCCTCCCGTGTAGCCGCGTTCGCCTCCACACTGTGTCTACACCCTTCTTCTGTTGTGTGTTTTTCTTACCGGCCGTTCTCTTTCCATCTCCCCTAAATCCTGCCTGACTCAGATTTCACCTCCTTCCAAGCCATCTCCGGCCACCTCGGCCCTTTACATTCCTTACCACTCAGTTGTAACTCACATTGCTCTGCTGATGGCCCTAAGACTGCATACCATAGATCAAGGGTCTTCAACCCCCGGGCCGCAGACTGCTCTCTCGGTGGCCTGTTAGGAACCCGGCCGAAGTGAGTGTTGGTGAGCGAGCATTCCCGCCTGAGCCCTGCCTCCGGTCTGATCAGCGGCGGCATGAGATTCTCATGGGAGTGAACCCTACTGTGAACTGCGCATGTGAGGGATCTAGGTTGCATGCTCCTTATGAGAATCTCATGCCTGTTGATCTGAGATGGAACAGTTTCATCCCAAAGCTGCATACCCACAACCCCTCCCTGTCCACGGAAAAAGTGTCTGCCACGAAACTGGTCCCTGGTGCCGAAAAGGATGGGGCCGCTGTTGGAGATGATGCATTTATGAATCTCTGCTTGGTCTTCCCAGCTAGATGGGGAACATCTTGTGGATGGAGACTGTTTTTTTTTAAAATTAATTTTATTTTAGATTCGGGGGTAGATGTGCATGTTTGTTACGTGAGCATGTTGCATATTGATGGGGACTGGGCTTCTAGTGACCCTGTTACCCACATAGTGAGTATTTGTACTCGACTGGTTATTTTTAACCTTGTTCCTCTCCCACCCTCCTCTCTTTTGGGGGATGGTTTTTATGCTTAGCATCTCCACTATACCCAGCTCAGTGCCCAGGAACTATGGAGCGCATTCCCCTGGCCCTGGCCGCTGCGCCTGCAGAAGAGCTCAGCTAGGCCTGGCAGTGGGTGTGAGAGCCCCCTCGCTTTCTGACACCATGGGTGGAAATTTCTTGACCCTGTTTTTGCTAGACCTGGGGCCTCCCCCACCCCTTCTCACAGTCTCAGTCTCTGGTTTAGGACATCGTGAGACTGGGATTGTAGACTTACTTGGCTGGAGGGGACAGTGTCACAGAGCCTGCGGTGGGGGCACTGCAGTGGGACTAGGGAAGCCAGGCGGCCTGCGGTCCTCAGGAGTTGAGGGTCGCGCAGGGCGGGGCGTCCACATTGCTTCCATGCCGTCCTGTGTCATTCAAGCTGGTGTGGTTGGCCGGGCGGCTCTTCCTTTGGTGGGTACCAGGATCCCGCTCCCACTCAGTCATCAGGCTGTTCTCTTTCCCATCCGCAGTGTTCAACGTCGGGGAGTATCGCCGGGAGGCTGTGAAGCAGTACAGCTCCTACAACTTCTTCCGCCCCGACAACGAGGAGGCCATGAAAGTCCGGAAGTAAGGCTGGGCCGCGGCTGTGGGTTTGCTTTGTTGCGAGCCAGGCTCTGGAGAAGGCAGAGAATGCCAGCCCAAGGGGTGGCTCTTGCTGGTGGCCGTCAGGCCTGTGTGGTGTGGGAATGAGTTCCCCTGCCCCTCTGAGGTTGCTGCTGTCCTCTGTTCCCTGGTGGTCTCACTGCACTGACTCTCACTGGGACAGAGCCACAGCAGCGCTCTCACTGAGAATAAGCAAGTCCTGCTCATCGGGTGGGTCCATTCATGTTTGGAAAGGATTTCTCGTTAAGTGCGAGTTGATGTGAAACCCTAGTGCAAGGGTGCTCGGCCCTGGCTGTGCGTTGGAGCTTCCTGGGGGATCTAAAGCCCTTGATGCCAGGCCCTGCCCCAGAACAGTCAGTACAACTCTGGGTGGCTCTGGGCAGCAGTTTCTCAGCAGCTCCCCGAGGAGTGGTTCCCCGAGCAGCCACCGGCACGAGCACCCTCCGGAGGGTGCCTGAAGCTGCCTGCAAGGGGCCTGGGTTGGAAGCCTCTGGGCCTGAGGCGTGCTGGCCAGCCTGCCCAGCGCTGAGCAGTGTAGAATGGAGCCACCAGTTCCTCTGCCTGTCGGGGTGCCTGGGGGGGTTGCTTGGGCTGCTCCAGAGGATGTACCTGCGCTGACGTTCTGTGTCTCTTTTCTGTGTATTGTAGGCAGTGTGCCTTAGCTGCCTTGAGAGATGTCAAAAGCTACCTGGCAAAAGAAGGGGGACAAATTGCGGTAAGTCTGGGGAATGTAGCCAGCTCAGTGTCCCGTCCCACCCATGAGGGGGTCCTCACTGGCCTGGGCTGTACCAAGACTCGTGCCTCCAGCTCTGAGGGCAGAGGGAAGCAGGGGCCAGGGCAGCCCAATGGCTTGGGAGGGCGGATGTGGGATGGTCTCAGGGACTCGCCCCTCTGTAGCCAGTCCCCCATGTCCAGGGCGGGCAGGACCTGGGCTGCCCACAGGACCACTGGCGCTTCCTTGTACACTGTCCCACTGCATGTTACTGTTTTGTTTGTTTGCTTTTCGGGTATTCCCTCCGCACTCCCACCCCTGAGTGTTGTTGGCAGTGGGGGAGGCCTGCTCCGTGAGCAAGCCCTGGAGCAGATGGTGGGCAAGAACCATCTCCCCTGGAAATACTTTGGGGGCTTATTCCTGGAGATGATGGGTCTGGCGTCCTTGCTGTTCTGGTAAATGTTGTTAAACTTAGAGTCTTCCTCCTGGCCCTTCACTCTCCACATCAGGTGTTCGATGCCACCAATACTACTAGAGAGAGGAGACACATGATCCTGCATTTTGCCAAAGAAAATGACTTTAAGGTGAGCTAAGCCAGAGAGCTCGAGAGAGAGGAAAAGACCTCAGGGAGCATCCTGAGTCCTTCCCAGTCCCTCCCTTCCTGCTGCCCACGTTTTACTGCCTTAAATTCGGGCATCTGTGCGGTAGAGCTCTTGGGGGCATGGGGCATTCCAGAGGGGTGATAGGGGAGGTGGCAGTGAGGAGGCGGGCTTTCCTGTCTTTGGGAGCTGGTGGGTGGCGCGCTTCCACCTTGTCTGGATGATGACGTGGCAGTGATGGCAAGGTCGGTCCTTCGCTGTGTCTGTTTTCTAACATCCCGCCTTGCTTCCACCAGGCGTTTTTTATCGAGTCCGTGTGCGACGACCCTACTGTTGTGGCCTCCAATATCATGGTAAGACAGCCAGGAACCTGGGCTCCTGTGGCCACGCAGACCACAAGGGCATTTGCAATGTCAGGAAGTGGGGACCAGGTCAGGCTCGGAGGGACAGCTGAGCCCTTAGGACGAGCGGCTCCCAGTTTGCTCTTGATTGGAAGCTCAGACCTGCAGAATGGTTTTGAACCCAAAGGCCTGTCCTGTGAGGGGCTGCCTGCTCCTTCCAGGGCGATGGGCAGGCTTGTGGGGGACGTAGGAAAGAATTCAGAGACAGGAGCAGTTTCTGTTGGTGGCAGGAGCCTGGCAGCCAGTGGCAATGGGGCTGCTGGGGGCAGAGGGCCCCTCATTGGCCCCTGAGGACAGGAGGTGGCAAGCGGATTGCTTGCTGTGACGGCTCTGGGAGATGAGAATGTTTGTGCATTGACAAGAGTCCCGAGGGCTCAGCAGCCTCCTGAGTTAGGGCGGTAAGACTCTTCCTGCTGAACCTGCTGCAAACCTTCCTGTCTGCTGTGCAGGGGAGCTTGCCCCGATAAACTGAGGGCACTTGGCCTCGTAACTTGATGAATTTCTCCAGTGTTACTTGATAGCAGTGTATCATAAACAGGACTGGTTACTATGGAGACTTACCACCGGCCACCACCCCTTATTGGAGATACTTTTCTCTTCAACTTAAATGTATCAGAATAAAACAATTCTATGAAGAAAAGCAGTTTTGAAAACTTACACTGGGATGCTGTGGTGTTGGCATCTTTGCACCTTTAGAGGGGATGCTAAGCATGCGTTAGCCCCGGTATCTTCCCCAAAGTGATGGAAATACTTCTAGATATCTCTAGGAAATGAATTCCTGCCTCAGGAAGGGCTATTTGAATTGTGAAAAGTCAGTTTAGATGTGTCCGGTAGGTGCAAAGGAGGAGGCTTGGAGTTCAAGGAAATGACCTAAACAGAGGATTTGCCCCTTCCTCTGGCGTGGCGCTCCTCGTTCCCCGTGGAGGGCAGCAGAGTGCAGCCACGAAGGTGTTTTCCTAGTGAGCGGTCACCAATGTGCTTAGCAAGGAGTTTGTCTGGTTGTCCACCAACAGTCATTTGCCCCAACCTGCCATGTTCAGAAATCTCTGATGAAATCGCAAAGCAGCTTTGCAGACCCAGGCATTTGTGAACCTATTTACCATCTTAATCATTTTTATTATTAATTAATTATTTGAGATGGAGTCTCCTCCTATCGCCCAGGCTGGAGTGCAGCAGCGCGATTTTGACTCACTGCAGCCTCTGCTTCCTGGGTTCAAGCAATTCTCCTGCCTCAGCCTCCCGAGTAGTTGGGATCACAAGGTGTGTGCCACCACACCTGGCTAATTTTTTTTGGTATTTTTAGTGGAGACAGGGTTTCACCGTGTTGGCCAGGCTGGTCTCAAACTCCTGACCTCAAGTGATCCACCCGCCTCAGCCTCTCAAAGTGCTGGGATTACAGGCAGGAGCCCCTGCACCAGACCATCTTAGCCATGTTAAAAGTGTGCAATTCAGCAGTAAATTCTATTCCCATAGTTGGGCAACCGCCACACTCTCTACCGGGACTTTCTCATCTTCCCCAGCTGAAACTGTGCCAGGACACAGACACAACTCCCCATTGACCTGGGTCTTAGAGAGTGGCTGCCTCCCAGTGACGACAGTGGTTGTTGGGAAAAAGAGCCCAGGCATTCAAAAATGCTGAGTTTCCCTAAAATCCATGTGGTTTCTGGGGCCTGTGCCGCTATGGGTGTTGGTAGACCTGCATTGTTTGTGCTCTGGCTCTGCCTAGGAGAGAAAGCCCTGCAAAGGAGCCCTAGTTGGAGAAGCAGCTAACCACAGACTGGTCATGCTGGGGCTGCCTTGGGTGGTGGCAGGTGGAGGGGAATCTACACAAGACCGGGGCATCTCTGGCAACTCCTGAGTGCACCTTAGAATAGCAGCCTCCTCCCGGCGCGGGGAATGTTGCAGGTGCTCACGTGGAACTCCGCTGAGTTCAGTGCCAGGCTGTCTGGCGGTGACTCGGGCATGGGACAGATCCTGACTTGCTGGAGTATTCAGAGGTGTTCATTATGGATTCTCCGTGGGTTTTCTGTTTCTGTCCTTCCCGCTGCAGTTCTCCATCTCCCCGGGGAATCCTCCTCATGTAACATCAGGCTATGACTCAGCCCCCAGGATCTTTCTCCCTTTCTGCTGCACGCTGGGCTGGATAATCTTTGTACTGTGTACTGAGCCTTCTGTGCGCGCCCCTTTTGAAAGCTCCAAATCCTGCTTAATCTCAGCAGAAAGCCTTCCAGCGTGATTCATCAGCTGCCCCTTTGTGGTGTTTCAGGAAGTGAAAATCTCCAGCCCGGATTACAAAGACTGCAACTCGGCAGAAGCCATGGACGACTTCATGAAGCGGATCAGTTGCTACGAAGCCAGCTACCAGCCCCTCGACCCCGACAAATGCGACAGGTGATTCCCCTAGCTAGCTGTCCCTGCAAGACCCACAGGAGGGTTTTTATTGCATTCTTGATGTTCCCACAAAGCATTTGCTCCTGGATACCTTTAAAAAAATTTTTCAAGACAGTTTCTTTGTAGAAATGAGGTCTTGCTATGTTGCCCAGGCTGATCTCGAGCTCCTGGCCTCAGGTAATCACACACAGCCTCTGGATACCTTTATCAACTGTCTTTGAAAAATTTTTTTTTTTTTGAGACAGAGTCTCGCTCTGTCACCCAGGCTGGAGTGCAATGGCACGATCTCAGCTCACTGCAACCTCCGCCTCTTGGGTTCAAGTGATTCTCCTGCGTCAGCCTTCCAAGTAGCTGGGACTGCAGGCATGCGCCATGACGCTGGCTAATTGTACTTTTAGTAGAGACAGGGTTTCACCATGTTGGACAGACTGGTCTCAAACTTGAGGTCAGGACTCAAGTGACCCACCCGCCTCGGCCTCCCAAAGTGCTGGGATTACAGGTGTGAGCCACCACACCCAGCTGAGGAAAATATCTTTTAAAAACAATCCTTGGTGACAAACCATATTCAGTGGGAATATTTTGAACACTTTGTAGAAATGCAGGAAGTCAATGTAGAGTTGAACCTGATCTTGCTACGTCCCTCTCACAGTTCCTTTCTTTTTCCTTTCCTTCTTCCTTCCTCTCCCATCTTCTCCCCTCTCCTTTTCCTTTTCCTTCTTTTTTTTTCTTTCTTGACGGGGTCTCCCTTTGTCTCCCAGGCTGGAGTGCAGTGTTGTGATCATAGGTCACTGCAGGTTCAAACTTCTGGGTTCAAGTAATCCTCCTGCCTCAGCCTCCTGCGTAGCTGGGACTACAAGTGTGGGTGAACATGCCCAGCTAATTTTTTCCTTAGTAGGGATGAGGTTTTGCTGTGTTGCCTAGGCTGGTCTTGAACTCCTAGACCCAAGCGATCCTCTTGCCTCAGCCTCTCAAAGTGCTGGGATTGCAGGCCCGAGCCACTGCACGGTCCCCTTTCTTTTTTTCTCCATTTTCTTTTTCTCTCCCTCTTCTGGGAGGCCAACCAGCCTCATGGCCAACACCAGCTGTGGGAGTTGTCTCATGCATATTCTCTGCCTCTTAGAAGGATTCGATCTGTGCCCGAGGGGCCTGCGGTCCCGCCTTGCTGTTCTCTGGGGTTCACATCTTCTGGAGATAGGCAGGGCCAGGCCAGTGCCTCCTGTCATGGGGTGGGGCCTGAGCTGTGGTCCTGGTGGTGTCTCTGCAGGGACTTGTCGCTGATCAAGGTTATCGACGTGGGCCGGAGGTTCCTGGTGAACCGGGTGCAGGACCACATCCAGAGCCGCATCGTGTACTACCTGATGAATATCCACGTGCAGCCGCGCACCATCTACCTGTGCCGGCACGGCGAGAACGAGCACAACCTCCAGGGCCGCATCGGGGGCGACTCGGGCCTGTCCAGCCGCGGCAAGAAGGTGCGGGCTGCGCTGCGGTGTGGGCTGTGCTGGCTGCAGGGCGGTCGTGGGGTCTGCGGGTGGGTGGGGGGTGTGTGTGCTGCTGCTGCTTTGTGTGCTTGCTGTGTGTGTTATGTGTGTGTGCGCCTGTGTCTCTGTGCATATCTGTGTCTGTGCACATCTCTGTATGGCTGTGTGTGTGTGTCTACATATCCATGTGGCTTTGTGTGTGTGTCTGTGTTTGCGTTACTTTGTACCTATGTGTTTGTGTGTGTGTGTCTGTGGTGTGTGAGCAGTTGTGCACTAGGAAGAGGAGGGACGGGAAGAGCTGAGCCTGGGCTCTTGGAAGGGTGTGTGCTGCTGTGGCTGTCCCAGTGGCTTGGGCCCCCAAGTGTAACCGGGTATCGCATAGCCCTAGCCCTTGGAGGAAGCACAGGTGCCTGGGATCAGCGGCCCCTCTCCTCCTCCTCTCAGTTTGCCAGCGCCCTGAGCAAATTCGTGGAGGAGCAGAACCTGAAGGACCTGCGCGTATGGACCAGCCAGCTCAAGAGCACCATCCAGACGGCTGAGGCGCTGCGGCTGCCCTACGAGCAGTGGAAGGCGCTCAATGAGATTGATGCAGTGAGTCCCGGGAGGCGGGTGCGCAGCCTCGCCCTGGGGCATGGGGCGGCTTTCCACAAGGCCCTAGATGCCCACAGTGGCCCCTGTGGTTTGTTCCCCTGAATGACCACTGGGTCCCCGCAGGGTGTCTGTGAGGAGCTGACCTACGAAGAGATCAGGGACACGTACCCTGAGGAGTACGCGCTTCGGGAGCAGGACAAGTACTACTATCGTTACCCCACCGGGGAGGTGAGCGCCAGGCTGGGGCGGGCTCACAGCCACCACTGTGCAGGGCTGGGCCACCCCTCCAGGGAGTTCCCCTCCATGTGGGTGCTGGGGTCTCCTACACTCTCTACCTCAGAATCAAGCCCCCCAAACTGAACCTTCTAACAGCCTGGGGAGAAGTGCATTTTCCCATAAGCAGAAGTGAGGTGTGTTTCTCTAGGGACACAGAGCTGTATAGAAGCGGAGGAAGGTGGCGAGTGATGGTCCACTGGGTGGGGTGGTGGGCAGGCCGGTGGGAGGGCTGGCCGCATCCCCTGAGCAGCGTCTGTGCTTCCCCACACGCGGTGCCCAGGTGGCTGTGGCTGAGGACACTGCTGTCTATGCAGAGGGGATCCTGCTGGGCCGGGTGTGTCCTCCCCCAGCCGGGTCCTCCCTGCCTGTGCCCTGCTGAGCAGTGTCGTGCCTCAGGTCCCCGTGGCCCACTGTCCTCTGGCCTCAGACTGGACATTACACACCAGGGTCCTGGTCAGCACAATTCAACATCAAGCTCAACTTCCACCTATCCTTAATCCTATCCACCCCTATTGAACTCCTAACATCACAGTGAGCTAATCTATTACCTGATAGAAGCAATAATATTTGTATCAGTAACATGAAATTATTCTCCCCAGCATAAGCTTACATCAGATCGGAATTCCCATGGACAATTAACAGCCTAATATTAATACATTATAATAAATGATCTATTAGAGATATTGTTAATCCAACGCAGTCATGCTCTAAGGAAAGACTGCAAAAAGTAAAAGGAACTCGCCAAACCTTACCCCACCTTACAGCAGAGAGGCCACAGGAGCAGGAGCTTCTTTGTTCTTTTTCTAAAGGCACAGCTCTACTGCTGCTTTTTACATTTTTAAATGGACAGAAAATACACATAGCATAAACTGTACTGCTCTCGCCACGTTAAAGGTCTGATTTTGTGCATTGTGGTGCACTCACAGTGCTGTGCAGCCATCACCACGGATTCCAGGCCTTTCCCTCACTGCACAGAGAAACCCAGACCTGTTAGCAGCGTGCCCGCCCGCCCCGCCCAGCCCCGGCACCAGCCCGTCTGCTTCCTGCCTCTGGATCTGCCTATTCTGGGCATTCCATGTAAATGGAGTCAGGCGCCACACGTGCCTTTTGTGCCAGGTTCTTTCACACAGCATTGGGTTTTCCAGGTTCCCCCGTGTTGGAGGAGGGTCAGGGCTTCACTGTTTTTGTGGTTGAGCAATAGTCCATGTTAAATCCTGCCCCTTCTCAACCCCTGCTGATGATCAAAGACTGATTTTGCACGGCTCTCTGGCTGGTCTGATGCAGACCGTGGCCAGAGGCAGAGCCCCTCCCGAGTGCCCTGAGCTCACGTGGGCCTGGCCCTCTGTGCTCAGTCCTACCAGGACCTGGTCCAGCGCCTGGAGCCAGTGATCATGGAGCTGGAGCGACAGGAGAATGTGCTGGTCATCTGCCACCAGGCTGTCCTGCGCTGCCTGCTGGCCTACTTCCTGGATAAGAGCGCAGGTACCTTGGGCAGGCTGTGGCCTGGATGGAGGGAGGAGTGGACTGGCACTTGAGTGGTTAGCTGCAGATCGGCCATGGCCTGCCCTGTGGTGGCTGTTGTGCCATGGGGTCTTAGGAGAAGGACACAAGGGTCAGCTCCCGGCTGCTTCAGGTCCTCTCTGTCCAGCACTTCCTTGAAGCCCTTGGGAAATGCTGTGGCACCCAGGTTGACGCCAGGGGGCTTCATTGCTTCATTAGCAGTCCCTGAGACCCGCCCCTGGCCCCACACGTCCTGGGGTCTCGGGTTGGGTAGGGGCTGCTCTTCTCCTCAGTGACCTCCAAGGAACAAACAGCCCAGAAAACTCTGACAATCAGATCGACTTATTAAGTCTCAGTCTGTCCAATCAAGCGCAGCTGAATCCCTAGACAGACCTAATGTATTTGGGAGTGACTTTTTTCCAACTCTACCTCACTGTGAGTGTGAGTGTTTTGGTTTGGTTTGATGGAGCTAAAGTCTTCTGGAGCCACCTGCCACCCAGGCCAGCTTATGGCTGGGGACAGATGCCCCTGGATCCTTCCAAGGATCCTCGTGGAGGGCCCGTAGAGGTCCTTCCATACCTCCCCACCCTCATGTCTCATTTCTTTCTTTCTTTCTTTTTTTTTTTTTTGTTGTGACGGAGTTTTACTCTCGTTGCCCAGGCTGGCGTGCAATGTGTGAGCTCACTGCAACCTCTATCTCCCAGGTTCAAGTGATTCTCCTGCCTCCGCCTCCCAATTAGCTGGGATTACAGGCATGCACCACCACACCCTGGCTAATTTTGTATTTTTAGTAGAGATGGGGTTTCACCATGTTGGTCAGGCTGGTCTCGAACTCCTGACCTTAGGTGATCCACCCGCCTTAGCCTCCTAAAGTGCTGGGATTACAGGTGTGAGCCACCATTCCCGGCCATCTCTCGTTTCTAATTGTGTGTGTACAACTTCAATTATTTCAGAGGAGATGCCCTACCTGAAATGCCCCCTTCATACCGTCCTGAAACTGACTCCTGTCGCTTATGGTGAGTAGCAGCCCCTGCCAAGCCCTGTCCCCCTGAAGGTGGCCCCAGTGGCTCCTTGTGGCTGTGGGCTGTGAGCGGGCTGTCCCTTTAACAGTAGCTTCCTCTGCCCCCATCCCACACCCTCCAGGCTGCCGTGTGGAATCCATCTACCTGAATGTGGAGTCCGTCAGCACCCACCGGGAGAGGTCAGAGGTGAGTGGAGGCCCCAAGCCTTGTCCTGGCCATCATCACACAATAGCCCTGGTGGGTGATGGGTGCTCAGGAGGCCCCAGGGCCGCTGGCCTGCAGGTGCTGACCAGATCTCGCTGTGGGCCTGCTGGCGGTCTTTCTCAGCACCTCTGTGTTCTTACTTTTCTGTTCTGTGGCTTCTGGGGTCTTCTCTTTTATTTCTTTCTGTGTCCTCTTCCTCCCATTTCTGCTGAGCTCCAGATGTGAGTATTAGTAAGGAATATACGTTCTCTCTCTTTTTTTGAGACAGGGTCTCACTCTGCCCCCCAGGCTGGAGTGCGGTGGTGCAATCATGGCTCACTGTAGCCTCAACCTCGTGGGCTCAAACGATCCTTCCACCTCAGCCTCCTGCGTAGCTGAGACTACAGGTGCGCACCACCACGCCCAGCTAATTTTCATTTTTTTAGAGATGGGGTCTCACTGTGTTGCCCAGGCTAGTCTTGAACCCTTGGGCTCAAGTGATCCTCCTGCCTCAGTTTCCCAAAGTGCTGGGATAAAGGTGTGAGCGGTTGGGCCCAGCCTCTTCTCTTTAACTTCACCAGAGCACGGTTCTTGTTGCCTTTCCTTTCTGGCAGCTAAAATGGTGCTTTCAGTGTCCAGAGTTACTGTTTCAAACAGGATCCGCAGGCCAGCCCGTCACATGCATGTGATTAGGTACAGAACCACCAAAGATGCAGTGGTGTTGAAAAGGGTGGCGTGGAGCGCACAGGCCTGGGGGCTGGCGGGTGGGAAGGTGGTTCAGGGGGCCCCGAGGCCCGCCTGCACAGCTGCTGTCTGTTGGGGAGGCCTGACATGTGGAGGTGGAGCAGGCTACCTCTGAATGAGTAGAGTGGGCGTGCGTTGGGAAAGTGAGTTTGAATTCACGTGTCCAGGCTGCCGAAGGTACAACACTTTGCTAGTACTAGTCAGACTTTTCTCTTACACTGAGCATGACTTTCTGTCATGGCAATCCCGAAACAGGTGACTGTTCTAGTCCCAGGAAGCTTGGCCGTCAGATTTCGGCATGAAGGGATGAGTTGTCTGCCCCAGTTGCTGGCAGTTGCCTGGCTGGTGGGCAGAACTGAGAGAGGATGGGGTCCCTTGGCCACCTTGGTCCCTGTCACCCCTGCCCCTTCAGAACGTGGGTCACTGGATACTGCCCTGCCTTTAGCCATATGATGACAGCCCCGGTCAGGGAGCTGCTGCCCGGCTATGAGATTGGGCCTGAGCCGGTCCTGGAGCTCTTCCCTGCAGTGAATAGGGGTGGACCATGACAGAGACAGAGCGTGGTTCTGAGGCTGGAGGCCCACACCCATCACGCTGTCACTCTCGTGGGAGGGTTGGTCTGGTCCTGGCCAGCAGAACCTGCCCCTGATGCACATTTTCTGCCCCTTTGGTCTCCAGCCTGGTTTGGCAGCTTCCATGTCCCGTCCTAATCCAGGGTGCCCTGTGTGTAGTACAGATAGCTCTGCAGATCCTGCCTCAGGCATCAGCAAAGGGAGTCAGCGCAGGTGGCTTCCCTTCCCCATCCTGTGAGCCTCAGGCCCAGCCTCTTTCTTCTAGATGTCCCTCCTTAGCTCTCAGAGAGGCTGGCAGCAAAGCTCTTTTCCCCGACCTCATGCTCCGCTGCGATTGTCATTCTTTTCCTCCTTGCTTTGCAAGCCCCGTGTTTGTCTGTGTGGGGAATCCTTTGGAACTATCCGGGGAAGGGGCGTGGGAGGGAGTCCCCCGTTCTTGCTGCCTGGGAGTCGCCGCAGCCTGTGGTCCTGGCCACTCCCCTCAGTCAGTCTTTTTGCCTCCCTAAAATCCAGGAGCAGAGAAACCTTTGGGGCTAATTTTCCTCCCCTTCTTTGTAACTGTCGCCTTTCTCTCTTTTGTCTTTGTCTTGCTTAGGATGCAAAGAAGGGACCTAACCCGCTCATGAGACGCAATAGTGTCACCCCGCTAGCCAGCCCCGAGCCCACCAAAAAGCCTCGCATCAACAGCTTTGAGGAGCATGTGGCCTCCACCTCGGCCGCCCTGCCCAGCTGCCTGCCCCCGGAGGTGCCCACGCAGCTGCCTGGACAAGTCAGTGCACTCCCCTTTCCTTCCTGCCCGGGGTTGGGGGGGCTATGCGTGCCAGGCGTGATGCTGCAGATCCGAGATTGTGCGTGTGTCTGCAGGAATGCGTGCGTGGATGCATGTGGGTGTGCATGTGTATGTTGTAGGTGTGTGTGTGTGTGCATGTGTGTTGTGGGGCTGTGTGCACATGCTCGTGTGTTGAGGGAGAACATGGGAGGCACCCTCCGAAGCTGAGACCCTAGGGTCTTTCCTTGCTGGTGACAACCGTGACTGCATTCCCCTCCTTTCTGAGGATGGAGTCTTTGAGGGCAGAAGCAGGCAATGCAGAAGGAAGAGAGAGATGTCCAAGACCCATTCATGTGCATGATCGATTATTTCTAAAACAAAGAAAGTGGCCACTTTCTCACATAAATAACATAGTTATCCCAGCAGGTAGTAAAATCCAAAACAAAACCCAACGTGATTTCACTTATTTCATTAGTTTTGACAGTCACAGGCTGGAAGATTTTGGTTATTAGACATTAAGATTTGTTTTCAGAAAACTGGTCTTTTCCTTTATAGCCGGGAACCTTGCAAATATGTGAGATGTAGAAATTTTAGGGCTCAAATTCAGGCACTACCCACGGGTCTGCCCACCCCCGCCCGCCAGGCCTGGCCCTGCCAATTAGCCCAGCGCAGCTTCCGGCTGGATGCCTGTGCCAGCTCTGAGCATCCTCGTCAGCCTGCCCCATCTTCCTGCCTTCTCTGAGACTTCCTTAGACCTGGTAGTGTCTGGAATGTGACCTGGGGTGTGCCACAGCCTCCGCAGGTCACTTAACCTCTCTAGTCCTCAGTGTTTTCATCCAGGCAATGGGGAAATAATGGCAGTGCAAAAGGCAGATCAGATGAGGGGATTCATGCCCTGCACCCAGCCCAGCGTCAGGCACATGGAGGGGACCCGCGGACATGGTGAGGTGGCCGTGACTTGCGGAAGCGTGGAGGCCTGGTGTTGGTGGTAGCTCCAAACAAACAGGAGCGAGGGCAGCCATTTAATCGCCTAGATTCATTTACCTCCCCGGTCCTCAGTCTCCTTAGCTTTGCAAATGATGTGGACAGGGCCGGAAGGGCGCTCATCAACACTCCCTTGTAGGTCTCAGATCTGAGGGTTGTTATGAAAAGCAAACAACTGAAATGGTGTCCCTGTTGCATCCGTCACATAATGAAAATGTGGGCTTGTATTTGGAAGGTCAGAGGCCGCTGCTTTGATGCCTGGGGGGACCAGGCTGGGGTAGGAAGGTGACATCCTGAGAGGACGCAGTGACAGGGGCTGCACCTGCCCATTCACTTCAGAGCTGCCCTGGCGTTGGGAGGACAGTCCTTCAGGGTGGCCAGGTTCTTCGGGACGTCTGAAGCTGCTGGCTGGGCCGGCGTGGGGTTTTGCAGGGCTTGGCCCCAGCAGATTGCGCCCTGCCTGCCGACTGACTCGTCTCTCTGCTTCTTCCCCGCAGCCTTTGCTAGGGCAAGCCTGTCTGTAAGTATCTCTCTGATCATTGCTGCTGCTTGCGCCGCTTTCTTCCTGCTTGCTCATTTGGCCTCCTTCTTGTCAAAATATCGAGATGAGAGCAGTTTGGTGGTCTGAGGTCTTCCATGGGGGCAGGAGGAGATGGGCATGGGAGCAGGGAGGAGAGATGCAGGAATTTTTTTAGGAAAGGGTGCCGGAGGTCATGGTGGCCCCAGTACTGTTCAGTGTGTTCTGACACGGCCGCACGACCCCCTCAGGGCTCCAAGTCATGGTTTATGATGGCCGGCTGTGGTTTAGGGCTCGGCCTAAATCCACATTCCCTCTCAGAGTCAGATCTTGGTGGCGAGCTGCATCTGTGCCCACTGCCATTGCCTTAAGGCTCCCTCCTGCCCTAGCCGTGTCCTTCGTTTTGAAAGGAAAACTTACTCAGAGCCGAATCTGTAAAACCTATGGGGAGCGGTGGGAGCATGGTGGGGCCCAAGCTTTGCAGCCTCTCCCTCCCCATGAGGATCTCCCCGCCCCGAGAGAGCTCTGAGTGGAGAACCCGTTTTGGGGATCCTGGGTTTGTCCTGGGTTGGAGCCTGCTGCGTGTCATAGCATGCCCAGGTCTGGGTGCGGCTTCCGTCTCCAACCCGTGTGATCACCCCTGCCCCTCCCAGAGCTCTCTGCAGAGTTTCGGGTTCAGCCCCAGCTCCTGCCGCCCCTGGATAGCTGGGGCTGCGTGCCTGTCTCTCTGGGATGCTCTCCCCGGGAGCAGAGACCTGCCTTCCTGCTGCAGAACATTAATGACAGCCACCATGAAGATCACCCCCTTCCCCCCAAAAACATACCTCTTTGCTCCTTAACTGATTTCTGCAGAAACTGGAAAGGCATGAGGCGTGCAGCCTGGGATGCTGACAAGCATGGCTAGGTTTTGGAAACTGGAGGGGTTCAGCATGGCGCTCAGATTTTGGTGGCAAAGGGGTGAAGGGCCAGAGGATGTGCCAGTGTCCCCATGTCCATGTTCCTTAAGTCCACCCTGGGAGGTTGGCAGGGCAGTCAGTCCCCCATTTAATGGGTGAGAGGCTGGGCGACTGCCCTGTGCCGTCCAGCAGATGAGCCTCAGAGCCAGGGCACAAAGGGCCCTTGCTTTGGAAAGCTGGCCGCCTTCTCTCTGCAGCTTCTGGGAGCAGGCTGGGTGCCCATTCCCTGCCACTGCCCCAGCGCTCCTGCCCCGCAGTCCACAAGGTTGACGGAAAGCTGCTGGACCCTCATGTCCCTCCACGGCCGCCCCCCTGCAGCTGCTTCCCATGGCCAGGCTTTGCTTACCTCAGGCAGGCCTGCCCTAACTTCAGCTTCTTGGGCAAGCCTGGAGCGGGCGTGCAGCACTTCAGGATCAGGGCTTCTCCCGTGTGAAACTTGTCTTTGGATTTGGAGCCTGAAGGTTTTACATCTGTGCGTGTCCTGCTCCTTTAGACCAGCGGTCCCTGACCTTTTTGGCTCCAGGGACCTGTTTCATGGAAGTGAATTTTCCCCACCATGGCAGGGTGAGGGGGGTGGTTTGGGGATGAAACTGTTCCCTGCCTCAAATCATCTGGCATTAGATTCTCAGAAGGAGCACACAGCCTAGATCCCTCGCGTGCGCAGTTCACAGCAGGGCTTGTGTGTCCTCTTGCAAGTCAGGCAATAATGCTGGCGCACCCGCCGCCTAGTCCAGCTGTGTGGCCGCCTCCGGATGGTCCACAGACTGGGTGCTGGTCCACATTGCAGGGCTTGGGGACCCCTGCGTTAGACCCGTGGCCAGATGTTGTCAGGAAAGAAATCTTTCTACTGGGAGGAGCTGTTCAAGGATAGCCCCCAGCCCTCTAAAGTAGATCTGACCCATCTCCAACACTAACATAATAGTGCCTTTGCTAGAATCCCTCCCATTCAGCAGAAATACATCTGTGGACCCAGCGCACCTGACTCGGGTGGGAATTTCACTCTGGAGTCCTACTGTCCTGTCCATCCTGGGCGCGTGACTCTGCATACAGCATTGTAGCCACATCTGATTCTAGGAGTCCCCTGGGCTCTGTACCAGAATTGATGATTAAGGGCAGACAGCCAGGCCTCCATCTTGGTTCTACTGCCGCCAGCCTTCATCTTTGGCACTCTGGGCAAATTAGAGCAATTCTAGGACCTCAGCTTCGTCATCTGTAATATGGAGATAACAACTTTGTAAAGTGTTTATAATGAGAATATAGATACAGCACTTAGCAAAATAGCCGGCCCCTAGGAAGTACATGGTGGATGGTGGCTGCTGTGCTTATGACGGAGGAACTTGGTGCCCTGGGCCTGTGGAGACTTCGGGCTCGCTGGCATTGGGTCAGCGTTTGGGTGCCCTCCTGTAGCCTGAGGGGTTTCTCCTCTGGGGCAGCAGGAACACTCAGACTTGGGAAGGGGAAACCCCTGGGTCTCAAGGCCATCGGCCTGGAGTCTTGACCCCTGTAATTCTGGTTTCCCAGTAAATGGGGACGAACGGCTGCCCCAACCCCGCATTCTGCAGTGCCTTCCTGGGGGCTGTGCCGGCTGCTCGGGATGGAGAGATCGCCTGGCGTTTGTAATGCAGCCTTCAGTTTTTAAGTTTCCAATGCACACTAGAAAAACCCTACTAAAGATTTTTTTTCTCCCTTTTCCAACCTGTTTCTTCCTCTTCCCCACTCTACTTGAAAGACGAACTGTCTGTCACATTTTCTCAAAGTTTTCTCCTTACTAAGCGTGGAAGGTAAATGCTTGGTGCATGTCCCTCCATCCCGCCCCGCTCTGCGTCATGGCATCTGGGTCTGTGCACAGACTGGCCATCGTGCAGCGCGGGGCTCATCTGTCTCCATGCGGAGGGTGTTCAGGGCAGTGCCATTGTCGTGAGGTCCTTTCTAGTCTGTCTCTCACCCCTGACGTGTCCTGAGCCGGAGCCCCTGGGTGAAGGACGTGGACATCACCCAGTCCTGCAGGCTCTCCACTGTCATTGTTGCATTGCCCTCATCTGTGGGTGCCGGAAGCCATGGGCTGGTAACGTTGAGGGCAGGTTGGAGCCAGCAGATGTGGAGGGAAATGTCAGCCCTGCTCTCTCTCTGATCCCACAGCCTGGCTGGGGCTCTCCCTAGATATGAGGACCCAGGGTGCTCTGGAGAGAACTTCCCCTCTTGGTAGGCACCCATCACCCCCCAGCAGGAACCCATTATCTCCCGATGGGCACCCATTACCCCCTGGCAGGCCCCTATCACTTCCTGGTGGGCACTCATCACCTGGGTCCGGTCCTGAGTCTGGCCCAGGTCTGGGCAATGGCTCTGATGCTGCCCAGCCATGTGACTTTCCTCCCAGTTCTGTGTTGGGTGGGCATGGGCCGTGGTGGCCCTGTGTGCCTGAGCTCTCTCCCACCCTCTTTAGAGCAGTCTTGGTGGAGACACTTGGGATTGGACAGAATGCCTTTAGACGCTGTGTGTTTTCTTGTTTTCTGGGGTGTAGGTGAAGGTGGTCAGGGAAGGAGGCCCTGCTGTGCAGTGGCAGTCAGTTGTGCTCCTCGCTGATTTCAGAGCATGTTTTCAGGGGTGTTGGTACTGGCCAGGGCCTTAGGGGTGGGACTCCCTGCCAGGGCCACTGTGATCAGAAGAGGGGCAGGGCTTTAGCGACAGCCCCCTCTGCCTGGTTCCCCGCCTGGGCCTCCCCACTGCGTCCGGCCACTCCATTTGTCACCTATGTTCTGCCTGTCAAGCCGTGTTCCCAGAATCTGGAGGCAGGAGCTGGAAGTGCAGCTCTGTTTTGAGCCGAGCAGAGAGGAGGGGGCCTATGTGTCCCTGGAGGCCCTGGGCTCATCCTCTTCCTGGCTGTGGCCAGTGAGGCTCCCCAGGTGGGATTTCTACGGGGTTGTGAGCATGAGGCTCCTGTGGCCACTAGTGCCCAGCACCTCAAAGCTCATGGTCCTCCCGGAGCCACACATGGCCACCTCCAGGCAGGCTCCTCGCCTGGCACCCAGCCCCTTCTCTGAGACTCTGGGGTTATCTTCTGGCATGTTCTGGGGCCCTCCTGGGCTCTCTTCCACATGTGGGGTTGGCATCCCCTTTCTTGGATCGTGTTCTTTGTCTGGGGGGTAGACGGAGAATTCTCTGTTGCATGGCTCAGCGTCTTCTGCTTCAGAAGCCAGCCAGCCACAAATCCTAACTCCCTCCCCACCTCTCTTTTCTCCTGAAAATAGAACATGAAAGGCTCCCGGAGCAGCGCAGACTCCTCCAGGAAACACTGAAGCAGACGTGTTGGTTCCATTCCATTTCCATTTCTGCAGCTTAGCTTGTGCCCTGCCCTCCGCCCGAGGCAAAATGCATCCCGAGGACTTCTTCCGGAGAGGGTGGGGTGGAACAGAGGGGGAGCCCTGGCTGAAGAGAACCGTGCATGGCACCCTCTGCGTCATCTCGGCTGCTGGACACCAGAAAGCCACGCAGGTCCCTGGCGCTTTGCCTTGAGCCGTGGGCCCACCTCCGCTCTCTGGGTTTCCTAGGAGTGTCCAGCTTCAGAGACCTTCAAAGGCCTGGGGAAGGTGATGAACGTTGGGGTCCTGACAAGAGGCCGCTGGGGACACTGTGTCATTTTGTTTTGTTTTATTTTGTTTCTACAATCTCCTGGCGCGTTCGGAGCTGGGAAGACCACATTGGTGGCAGAATCCTAAAATTAAAAGAGGCAAGCTCCTAGTTGCTGAAGGTCAAGGGATGTTTAAAAACTTCCACGTGGCGGTTTGGTGCATCTTGTCCTGGAAGACGCCTCATGGGAATGGACTTGGACAGGTGTTGGGTTGGGGCCTCATCTCCAAGGAGTCCCTGAGCTGAGATGCAAGTTGGCTGGGTGGTCCACACCCTGGTCTCCTGCAGATCCACACACTTCCAGGCCTGCGTTCTGCCTCCAAAGATGTCCAAGGGCAGGCTGACTGCATGGGGAGAAGGAAGTATTTTGCTGAAATACGAGAACTGGGCCTCCCGCTCCCAGGAAGCTGCAGGGACCCTCTCTCCTCTTACCTGGACTTGGAGGGAACAGAGAAGCACTCTCCTGGAGCTGCTGGGTTTTGCACTTTTTTGATGGCAGAAGTGTGACCTGAGAGTCACACCTTCTTTTCAGGAACGTAGATGTTGGGGTGTTTAGCCTGTGGGGAGCTTGGAGCCTCTGAAGGTGGGGAGCCAGATGACACAGAGTGGAACACCTGGCATCCTTCCCCAGGACTTGCCTGACTGTCCCTGCTACCCAGGTGGGGACAGTGGCCCAAGCAAGGCCTCACTCCTTGTCACTTGCTTCAAGAGCTGCCTGCACGCTGTCTCGGAGTGTCTGCTGTGTGCCTGGAGCTGTGCCGGGGCCTTAGGGAAGTCGGAAGCCTGGACTTCATCCTGTTCGTGCCTTCACGGCATCTGTGACATTTGTGTGGTGATCAAAAGCCTGGGACCTGTCGTCTCAGCCTGTTGGTTTCTCCGCATTGCCTCAAACCCTGGGGTAGGAGTCGGGCGGTGTCTTGTGCCCATATGAAACCATTTGGAAACTCGGCAGCAGAGTTTGTCCAAATAACCCTTTTCAGGACGTCTCAAAGCTGGTGCCAAAGGTCACTTTTCTTTCCTGCCTTCTGCCATGGGCCCTGAGATCCTCCTCCCAGCTCAAGGGCCGGGTTCTGGGTGAGGGTGGGGGATTTAGACCTGAGACTGGGTGTGGAGAGCCGTTGCCGTTTGTTTTTCAAGAAGAGCTTTTAAAGAATGCATGTTTTTCCTGGTTGGAATTGAGTAGGAACTGAGGCTGTGTTTCAGATATCATACAATCAAGTGGGGGATTTTCACGCCGAACCATTCAAGTGCCCTTCTCCCATCACACCCGCTTTGGCCGGCTTCTGCTGGAGAGGATGTCTCTGTCTGCCTTCCCGTGCAACTCCAGACTCATGCAGTGTTCTCTCTCCCTGGATGTTGAGTCTCATGAGACTGTGTAGGTGGGGGTGGGCATCCATGGGCGCATGAGTGTGCATAACTTGGTTGTATTTTTCGATTTGACTTGAAGGGCCTGTTGCTCTGCTCTTGAGAGTGGTTTCTTGTATTCCCCTCGCTGGCCTCATTCTTTGAACATCGACTCTGAAGTTTGATACAGATAGGGGCTTGATAAAGCTGTGTTCCCATCTCCCCTCTGACTACCTAAAATCAATACCTAAATATGGAAGCCTTGGCCTAACACAGGACTTTAGCTTGGGAAGGGTGTAGATAAGGAGAGGGGGAACGTGAATCTGTATAGGGAGGGGAGATACTGCAGAAAGGAGAACAAGCCAGTGACCTGCCTTTGGAGGGGACATTGGGTGGGGGGTGGGTTTGAGCTACAGTCATGGACTTTTGGCATCTACTGATTCTTACCTACTCCCCACCCCACAAAGAAAATAACTGGGACCAATATTTTTAACTTGGCATATTTGTTTTTGGGTGAGTTTCCCCCTCTCCTTATTCTGTCCTGAGACCATGGGCAAAGCTCTTCATTTTGGGAGCGAAGAAGAACTATTTGGAACCACACCAATGATATTTTCGTTTGTAATACTTGAAATTTATTTTTTTATTATTTTGATAGCAGATGTGCTATTTATTTATTTAATATGTATAAGGGAGCCTAAAAAATAGAAAGCTGTGTAGATTGGGTTTAGTTGTTAATTGGTTTGGGAGCCTCCTATGTGTGACTTACGACTTCTCTGTGTTCTGTGTATTTGTCTGAATTAATGATCTGGGATGTAAAGCTGTGCTAGCTTTCAAACAGGAGATGCCTTTCAGAAATTTGTATATTTTGCATTTGCCAGACCAATAAAATACCTGTTGAAATACATGGACGAAGTGAACCTCTGATGTTTTCATGGGGAAAAGAAGAGTCTTTAATTGATGTTTATGGCAGATGCACCCGGAGCCGCCAACTCACCACTTCATTATCTCCTTTAAACAGGATTTCAAGTACAGAGTGTCTAACGCCTGCATTTGGGGAGAATGAGCTGTCTCAATTTTTTTTAATTGATAGACTTCATGTTATTTATTTATTTAGATGGAGTCTTGCTGTCACCCAGGCTGGAGTGCAGTGGAGTAATCTTGGCTCACTGCAACCTCCACCTCCTGGGTTCAAGTGATTCTTCTGTCTTAGCCTCCCAAGAAGCTGGGACTACAGGCGCCTGCCACCGTGCCTGGCTAATTTTTTGTATGTTTAGTAGAGGTGGGATTTCACCATGTTGGCCAGGATGGTCTTGATCTCCTGACCTTGTGATCCAACCTCCTTGGCCTCCCAAAGTGCTGGGATTACAGGCGTGAGCCACTGTGCCTGGCCTATTTTTATTTATTTTTTAATTTTTTTTTTTGAGAGTTTCTTACTCTGCTGCTCAGGCTGGAGTGCAGTATTTAGAAATACTAAAAATACAAAAATGAGCCGGGCATGTTGGCCAGGCTAGTCTTGAACTCCTAACCTCGGGTGATCTGCCTGCCTCAGCCTCCCAAAGTGCTGGGATTACAGGCGTGAGCCACTGTACTTGGCCCCACGTCAGCTTTTACGCTTCCTATCCATGCCCCTTCCCCTCGCCGTGTCAAAGAGCAGCAGTTCTTCCGCCAGCTCTGCGTTTGCAGGCCCCAGCGCCACCACCGAAGGCATCTCATTTTAGGCTCCTTTCACCCGTCCTTCCCCATCCGCTTCTAGCCCCTTCCAGGTTTCTACAGGGAAGAAAACTCAAGCTTCTGTGACTTCTTTGCCACACATTGGCTGCCAGAGGTTGAGCTGGTTATTCCACTTGTAGCCTCAGCATCTGCGTCTCTGCAGATCGGGTAGGGTTTAGGGCGGAGCGCGGTGTACACGCAGAGTGGAGGAAGCCTTAGGGTGGTGGTTCTTTCTGCAGCCGGTGCGTGTGACCTGCAGCATCTTGCCTGGTCTGATTTTTTTCCAGAGCCCCCACTGCTACACTCCAGAAATAGCCCTGACTCCCCAGTGAGTCTTCCTTCATCCCTTACCTGTTTGCAGCCCACACTGTGAAGAGAACAGGTGGTAGAGACTTGGCACCTCCGTTGCGAGATGACTCCCAGGGTTGTGATCTGGCCGCTGCGTGACGGGGCAGAGCATTTTGGTGAACCTGAGGCCACCTCAAGTTCTGAGCCACGTTTGATGGCATGAGATGTGTTGGGTGTAGGGATAGAGCAGTGGCCTTGATGGAAATCTGGCATAGTCTTTCAGGCTGACCACCCAGAAAATTAAAAGACGGCTCCCAAAGAGGTTGTCCACGTATTGTAAGATCCTGGGCCAGCTGGGCTGTGGGGATCTACAGGGGCTCTGTGACCTTTCAGGCCAGCTCTGAGATTCATCTGAGAGATGGGCTAGGTCTATAGTCACTAAATACAGAAGAATCTGACTGGGTGGGTGCTGTCGGGGAGAGGAGGGCTGGGGCCGGTAGGGTGGCTGCTGTACACACTAGTTGTTTTCATTCGCTGCCTGGCCTCAGTTCTTTCCACTCTATTCCCTCAACTCCAGCCACACTGGCCTTGTGCAGGTCCTTGAACTTGCTTACATGTGCCCACTGCGGGGCCTTTCAGGGTGCAGTTCCCTCCCGTTGGAGGTCGCCCCAGCTATCCAGGGTTCTCTCCGACACTTCCTCCCCATCCCCATTTAGCTGTCAAAGCCTGTCCCAAAAAAGCCTCGCCTGCCTCCCAGGTCCCTGCACACCTTTCCGAGTGTGTGTTGACTGACATGCCCTCTGTCTCCTGCCACCTGAGCCTAAGATCCCTGAGAGCAGAGCGGCTCTCTGTGCCTCCTCATCCTCCATACACACCTGGCCCACAGTGGGCTCTGCCACTAAATGGATAACCAGTGCTACGGAGGAGACCCAGACAACACTGCTGAGGAGTGAGGCGTTCATTCAGCTTGGAGAGGAGGCTTAGGAGACTCTTTATATAGAAGAAAGGAAATATGAGTGGAAAGTAACTTCTTTTTAGTAAAAATATTACATTAACAAAAATAAATTCAGAGCCTTCTGTGAGTTTTCCAAATTTGAATTTCACAATACTTTTGAGTTCTAAAGTTTGTTTGCTTTCTGAGACAGAGTTTTGCTCCGTCTCCCAGGCGGGAGTGCAGAGGTGTGATTTCAACTCACTGCAACCTCTGCCTCCAGGGCTCAAGTCATCCTCCCACTTCTGCCTCCTGAGTAGCTGGGACTACAGTACAGGCACGTGCCACCGTGCCCAGCTAAAGACTGCTTTATAAACTTCATTTTAAGCTCACATTTCACAAGACAGTATAAGTGAGTTTGGATTCAGTTGTTCTTGGCATGTGAGCAGGTCTTTCCAGTCAATTCATTGAAGGTCTAGATAATCTGGGAAGGTGCTGGTTTCATCCTACAGGTTCTGACATACTCTTAAGATCAGGAGAAAAGAGAACCCTCATAAAGACATCAGAATCACCACAAAACATGGCACTTCAGCCCTTGAGACTAAAGAGGACCCCTGGTGCAGTCCTCGAGAAATGTCTTTGGATAAATTTATTTTTATTTATTACTTTTTTGAGACTGAATCTTTCTCTTTTCCCCAGGCAGGAGTGTAGTGGCATGATCTTGGCTCACTGCAACTTCCACCTCTTGGGTTCAAGCAATTCTCCTGCCTCAGCCTCCGAGTAGCTGGGATCACAGGTGCATGTCAACACGTCTGGCCAATTTTTATATTTTTAGTAGAGTTGGGGTTTTGCCATATTGGCCAGGCTGGTCTTGAACTCCTGACCTCAGGTGATCCACCTGCCTTGGCTTCCCAAAGTGCTGGGATTACAGGTGTGAGCCACCGCCCCCGATTGAGACTCTTATCTGAAAAAAAAAAAAAAAAAAAGATGTGAAGGAATGCCATAATTCTCAGGCTTATTGGGAGGACTAAATCTTTTTTTTTTTTTTTTTAAACTTAAAGTTCAGGGTACACATGAAGGATGTGCAGCCTTTTTAAATAAGTAAATGTGTGCCGTGGGGGTTTGTTGTACAGATTATTTCATCACCCAGGTATTAAGCCTGGTGTCCATTAGTTATTTTTCCTGAGCTTCTCCCTCCTCTCACCCTCCACCCTTTGATAGGCCCCAGTGTGTGTTGTTCCCCTCTATGTGTTCATGAGTTCTCATTATTTAGCTCCCACTTACATGTGAGAACATGTGGTATCTGGTTTTCTGTTCCTGCATTAGTTTGCTGAGGATAATGGCCTCCAGCTCTTTCCACGTCCCTGCAGCGGATATGAGCTCATTCATTTTTATGGCTGCATAGGATTCCATGTTGTATATGTACCACATTTTCTTCATCCAGTCTATCATTGCTGGCTGTTTGGGTTGATTCCACGTCTTTGCTGTTGTGAATAGTGCTGTAGTGAACATACACCTGCATACGTCTTTATGATAGAACAACTTGTCTTCCTTTGGTTATATAGCCAGTAATGGGATTGCTGGGTTGGATGGTATTTCTGAACTTAGGGGTTGAGAATTGCCCCATTGAGGGGGACTAAATATGAATGAATCACTCCTGACAGTTCCTGGCACAGAGCGGGTACTGCTGCGGTAGTTATTCATTTGAACATGCGTGCCCGGCATTTTAAATGGGAGGTAGACACTGTTAGCCCCACTTTTCAGATACGGAACTGTAGCAGGGAAAACTTAAGGGCCCTGCTTGATTTTGCTCAGCCGTAACTGGGATAAACCCCAGGTCTCTTAGACTCCCTGACAGCGCTGCTAGCTACATCACAGCCTAAAGTCTCCACAGGCTGCAGAGAGTGCTCCTGCGTGAGTCAGCAGACCACAGGAAAGGGAGTTGAGTTGCATATTAATGAGCAACCAGGCTTTCCTGTCCCTGGGGCTGTGGAGAGCTCTGTCAGTGTCCAGATGAACAACAGACTTTCTGGAGTGGGTCATGACTCGGGGTGCTCACATAACTTTGGAGACCAGATGTCCATTCTGTAAGGTTATGTTTTTCCCTCCCTACCTCTTCCAAACAGCATCCTTGGGGATTCCCTATTCCTGGAGAACATGAAGACTTTCTAACATATATATTTTGAGACAGGATCTTGCTCTGTTGCCTAGGCTGGAGTGCAGTGGCATGACCTCGGCTCACTACAGCCTTGAACTCCTGAGTTCAAGACATTCTCCCACCTCAGCCTCCCTAGTAGCTGGGATTTCAGGTGCGTGCCACCACACCTGGCTAATGTTTGTATTTTTGGAAGAGATGAGGTTTCACCATGTTGGCCAGGCTGGTCTCGAACTCCTGGACTCAAGCTGTCTGCCTTCTTGGGCCTCCCAAAGTGGCGGGATTACAGGCAGGAGCCACAGTGCCTGACAATGAAGACTGTCTAAGGGGTACATTTGCATAGATAATTTTAAGGGAATGTTTTTGGATCCCCAGCTTCCACATTTACCCTTTTCTAAAACAGCCTGAGGAGTTCGCTTACATTCACAATAATCTTTCTCTGCTTGGCAAACAACAGGCCAAGCTCCTGCTTATTATGTGCTCGCTACTGGGATGCAGGACGTTTGCAAGTTAGCATTCCTAGATTTCTTACATGTACCAGAAAGGGCTTAGACTGGATGATTTTTAGAAAACTTTTTATTTTGAAATAATTTTATTTATGAGATGGAGTGCAATGGTGTGATCTTGGCTCACTGCAACCTCTGCCTCCTGAGTTCAAGCAATTCTCCTGCCTCAGCCTCCTGAGTAGCTAGGATTATAAGCGTGCACCACCATGCCTAGCTATTTTTGTATTTTTAGTAGAGACTGGGTTTCACTATCTTGACCAGGCTGGTCTTGAACTCCTGACCTTGTGATCTGTCTGCCTCGGCCTTCCAAAATGCTGGGATTACAGATGTGAGCCACTGCACCTGGCTCCTTTTTTTTTTTTTTTGAAGTCTGTCACCCAGGCTGGAGTACAACGGTAAAATCATAGCTCACTGCAGCCTCTAACACCTGTGCTCAAGCAATACTCCCACCTCAGCCTCCCGAGTAGCTGGGATTACAGGTGTGAACCACCATATCCAGCTTAAGTTTTTAATTTTTTGTAGAGTTGGGTCTCACTGTTTTGCCCAGGCTGGTCTTGAACTGACCTCAAGTGATTCTTCCCACCTCAGCCTCTCAAAGTGCAGAGATTATAGGTGTATGCTGCCTTGCCAGGCCCTTAATAGTGAGTTTCAATTTTCCTTATTCCTTTTACACTTATTATTTATAATTCTTCCATAAGGAAAATTTATCCCTTCTCCCCATTTATTTACTGATTAAATCATTTATTTATTTATTTTTAATTAATTAATTTATTTTTGAGATGGAGTTTTGCTCTTGTTGCCCAGGCTGGAGTGCAATGGCATGATCTTGGCTCATCGCAGTCTCCGTCTTCTGGGTTCAAGTGATTCTCCTACCTCAGCCTCCTGAGTAGCTGGGACTACAGGCATGCACCACCATGCCCGGCTAATTATGTATTTTTAGTAGTGATGGGGTTTCACCATGTTGGTCAGGCTGGTCTCGAACTCCAAGCCTCAGGTGGTCTGCTCACCTTTGCCTCCCAAAGTGTTGGGATTACAGGTGTGTGAGCCACTGTGCCTGGCCTCAATCATTTATTTATACCACTGTGGACTCGTGATCATTTCTTCGTAGATGACTTCTTAAGTCTCTGAACTAGCTCTGCAATCTCTGGTTGCCATCAACTCTCCAGAATATTTAGCACTTAACATTCCTGCCCAGGACAGGCCTGGCCAGGGCACACCGTCACCCCTATGTACAGAAGCAGGCACCTCGTTTTCCACCCTGATGGCAGCCCAGCCACATCCTCACTTCGTTTTCCTCATGCGCCTTAACTGTTACACGTGGTCTCTAACGCGTTCAGGCGAATCCTCTAGATGAAAGCATTCCTTACTCTAGCGCACAGAAGCAGTGTTCTGTGGACATTTTATTTCTATATTTCCTTCGCAGCAGATTCAGTTCCTGACCAGTCCACAGGGGCTCATTTTAGTTATTCCAGTGAGGCTTTTGTAATAGGACTTGGAAGAAGCTATCTATACCAGTAAGTAACTGCTGAATGGCTGTTATATGCAAATCACTGTTCTAAGTATTAGGGATAAAACATTGGAAGACTTGGCAACATCCTTCCAGAGCTAACATCTAATTGATTGGCAAGGAATGCTTGGGTCCTTCGGGTTCGAAGACAACCAGGGAACTGTGCGAAGAAGGCCAGTGCTTCAGAGGGCATTTCATAGAGAAAAAGAGAGTGATCACTTTAACAACTTCATTGTCTCCTCAGAAATGGAACTGCCACATGTTCCAAGCAGCTGGTCCTGGGACAACATATTGAGAATATTTTGTTAGCTCTGAGATTTGAGGGAAACTCAGCCCAAGACTTTCTTTACTTAGTTATTAGATCCCAGAAGCCACATGGATACAGCTAGTCAGGAGTGGCAGGCATAGGGAGAGGAGTAAGAAAGGAAACGGAAACCCGCTGTGTTCGCTTTGGAGACATCCGTTCATCCCCTGGGAAGGGAACCAGGACACGGGCCCAGGTAGGCTCTGGGTGCTG
The DNA here is from genome assembly GCA_963574635.1 of Cheracebus regulus. Taxonomy (NCBI): domain Eukaryota; kingdom Metazoa; phylum Chordata; class Mammalia; order Primates; family Pitheciidae; genus Cheracebus; species Cheracebus regulus. The sequence goes on along the minus strand of CAUYQU010096629.1, from coordinate 39,493 downwards.
TCGCTCTAGTCCCGTCAATGGAGGCAGCTGCTTCCTGCAATGCTCCCCATAGAGGCTGAGATGTTTTCCTTCTGGGTGCTGTTCTCTTTCCCTAATTCAACTCTGCAGATCTCAAATGGAGGGGAGAAGGTGTGAGAGAAATTATTATTCTGTCATTTTATAACTGCCAGGGCTTAGGAGTGAAATGTGTCATCTATTTCTTTCCTTTTCTTTTTTTCCGAGACAGTGTCTTGCTAGGTCACCCAAGGCTGAAGTGCAGTGGCACGAGCATAGCTCATTGTAACCGTGAACTCCTGGGTTCAAGCGATCCTCCCACTTTAGCCTCCCAAGTAACTGGGATTATGGGTGTGGGCCATCATGTACAAATATTAAATATTTTTTGTAGAGATGGGGCCTTGCTATGTTGCCCAGGCTGGTCTCGAACTCCTGGACTCAAGGAATCCTCCACCTCAGCCTCCCAAGTAGCTGGGACTACAGATACATACTATCATGCCCAGCTTATGTATATATATATAAAATATTTATTTTATTTTATTTTTGAGGTAGAGTTTCACTCTTGTTGCCCAGGCTGGAGTGCTATGGTGCGATCTCAGCTCACCACAACCTCTGCCTCCTGGATTCAAGCGATTCTCCTGCCTCAGCCTCCCAAGTAGCTGGGGCTACAGGCATGCGCCACCATGCCTGGCTGATTTTGCACTTTTAGTAGAGACGGGCTTTCTCCATGTTGGTCAGGCTGGTCTTAAACTCCCAACTTCAGGTGATCTGTCCATATTGGCCTCCCAAAGTGCTGTGATTACAGGCGTGAGCCACCACGCCCAGCCAATATTTTTATTTCTTATAGAGATGGGGTCTCACCATGTTGCCCAGGCTGGTCTTGAAGTCCTGGGTTTAAGTGATCCTCCCACCTCAGCCCCCCCAGTGTTGGGATTACAGGTGCAAGCCAGTGCACTCAACGCTGGTGTCAGCAATTTCTTCCTCATCTCATTGAGGGGAGAGTGTGGCCTTGACAGCTGTTTTGGTGTCAAATGAAGAGCAGACATCCACTCGCTTGCCAGGGCTAAGAATGCACCACACACACAGGGAACCCGAAGTGAAGGCCGTTTAGTGAAGACCCAACTTCTGTTTCCCAGGCAGCTTGACCTGGGCAACAGGCCTCAGGAGTATTAGTGAAGCCCATGGGGAAGGGAAGGAATTTCTGGAGAGACCGTGGTCTTTCTGGAACAACTCGGCTGCTCATTCTTTTTGAGGAAAACACTAACCATGTTCCAATTCTGGGCAGGCCTGAGAATTCGGGTGCATCATCCAGAAAAGCTGTATTCAGCAGGTGCTCTGGGGCAGGTCATACTACAAAGCACCCTTAGCCCAGTCAAGAATCTGGGCTAAGATTCTGTTGGTATTCTCTTACACGGTCACAAATTAGTTCTATTGCAAGCGGATTAGATCTGGACAAGTAATTCTTGGTCTTCTAAATCCACGGCTCACAAGGGATTAGGGAGGATGAGAAGCTGGAAAGGGCAGTTAAGGATATAGGCACATTGGATGACTGGAGATGCCCTCATCACCCAGAGGGTGTTATGTAAAAGTGAGAAGGGCTGGGGTAAATCGGGTTCATTTGTTCATTCATAATTTAGAGGGAGAGTTCCTATTAATGACCCAAGATTGTGCTGACAGCTGGGAGTTCATTTTGCAAGAGATGAATGAGAAAAATAGCTCCTAGCAAAGAGAGGCATACACTCACCATAAAATGAGACTTTTAGACTTAGAAGCCCAGATTGTTGGAGCTGGGAACTTCAAGATCTGCAAATTTAAACTTCACCACTTTACAGATGGGAAAACTGAGGCTCACAGAGGGAAAGCAAAGTCAGATGTCACAGCTGCTGGGACAAAACAACTCAACTTCTGGTCTAGCTCTTATTTATTCGTTTATTTAGATGGAGCCTTGCTCTTTCACCCAGGCTGGGTGCAGAGGCACAATCTCAGCTCACTGCAACCTCCGCCTCCCGGGTTCAAGCAGTTCTCCTGCCTCAGCCTCCCAAGTAGCTGGAATTACAGGCACCCACCACCACGCTCGGCTGCTTTTTGTATTTTTAGTAGAGACGGGGTTTCACCATGTTGGCCAGGCTGGTCTCGAACTCCTGATCTCATGATCCGCCTGCTTCGGCCTCCCGAAGTGCTGGGATTACTGGCATAAGCTACTGCACCTGGGCTATTTTATTGATTATTATTATTTTTGAGACAGGGTCTGGCTCTGTTGCCCAGACTCTAGTGCAGTACTGTGATCAGGGCTCACTGCAGTCTCAACCTCCTAGATTTAAGGGATCCTCCCACCTCAGCCTCCCCAGTAGCTGGGACTACAGGCATGTACCACCACACCCAGCTAATTTTTGTATTTTTGGCAGATACTAAATTTCTGCTCCATGTTGTCCAGGCTGGTCTCAAACTCCTGGGGTCAAGCGATCCGATTGCCTCAGCTTCCCAAAGTGCTGGGAGTGCAAGTGTGAGCCACCGTGCCCGGCCTTATTTTTTATTTTTAAAGGCTAATCAAGTGAAGCAATGAGAGTGGAGAGGAAAAAAGAAATCTGTAACGGGTTGTGATCAATTAGTTGTAAATACCACCACATTCGGACCAGCCTGATGTAGCTCTCTTTTCAGTTAAAACTACTTACCTGGAAGGAGTGAGAGGGCAGTGTCCCGGGAGGTGACAAGCTCTAAGTAGCATTAGGGAGAATGCTCTAGAATGCCGGATACAGCAGCTACTACTTACTAACTGTTAAGAAGACAATTTCCTTCTCTCTCCTGAAAGCTCCCTCCTCTTCCTTCTTCTCAAAGAGCCTCTGTGCAGCCCCTTCAGCCTCCGACTTCCTCCGCACGGCCCCGGTGCCCTGCGTTGCTCTCTGGTGACGGCCATTCACCTGGCTAGGCCCAGACCTCCTGAGGGACTCCTGTTTACAGAGTGAACTTGCCATGTGACTTGCACAAGGAAACTTGGGCAGTATTTCCCAAAGAAAGGACTGGAGCAGTTTACACTCAGATTAAAAGCACGGAATACGGTTCAAGCAATTCTCCCTGCCCTAGACTCCTGAGTAGCTGGGACTACAGGCGACTGCCACCATGCCTGGCTAATTTTTTAGAATTTTTTAGTAGAGATGGAGTTTCACCAGGTTGGCCAGGCTGGTCTTGAACTCCTGACCTCAGGTGAGCTGATCTGCCTGCTTTGGCCTCCCAAAGTGCTGAGATTACAGGCGTGAGCCGCAGCGCCCAGCCTATTTTATTATTGATATATTAATATTTAAAAAATTGTAGATTGAGAGGGGAGATGTGCAGGTTTGCTTTGTGGGTCTATTGCATGATGCTGAAGTTTGGGCTTCTAATGATCCCATCTCCCAAGCAGTGAACAAAGTACCCATCCCCCCACCGCCCCCTCTGCTTTTGGAATCCCCAGTGTCTGCTGTTCCCATTTTAAACAATTGCTTTAGACAGCAGCTCCAGAACGTTGGAGAAAAGTGTTCATTTTACAAGTTGGGTGCCAAAGAAGCCACCTGAGATGCGACAGCTTGCACCCCTACCCCCGAGGCTGGTGCAGCAGCACCCTTTCCCTGTGGGTCTGTTGCACAGACTCGGAAATGCAACGAAGTCAGATAAAGGGCCGGGGCCATTATGTAGATAAACCAAGGGCAACATTGGCTTCATTCATTCACTGGAAGCAGAAACAAGATGTCTAAAGGACTGTCTTCATTCTTGCCTTGGCTACCAGGGATCTCACCTCCTGTTATTTGGATGTTAGGATACATCACAGTGAGGCCAGTGTTTCTTTTGGGTGGAAAATTTTGGCTCAGGCTCCGAAGGAGGAAACAGTATAAACTAAGTGAAATACAGCCAATATTTCTTTTATGCTTAGAGCCAAACCTTGATCTAAAATGGAAAGGCTTTGCCTCTGAGACAGCCTGATTTAATTGTTGAACAAAGCCCTCTTCTTGTGGGGAAGAAAGATGAGGACTCCAACAATTAGCCTTCTAAAATGTAGGTCTGTAAAAACAATTGGGAGGAAAGAGGCAGTGACATCCATCCGCCCACTGCTTCTTGGCCAGTTCAGGCCAAGGCCAAACAGAGGAAAAACACGTCCAATCGGTTCAAGAGTTCAGCTCTCCCTTCATTAAGCGAAAAGCTTAGCTCTCCTCTCCCGGCCAGCCCAGAGCCCTGTCCCATTCCATTTCTGTGATGGTTTATTCTCTAGACCGCTCCTAATGAACCTTTCCTCATCTTGACATGGGTCTCTCATATGAGCTTGATTTTCTTGCTAGAGAATGAATAAATAAATGGTCTCAAAGAATAAACATGAGTCATATTAGAATACCTGCTGTGGGTTTTAGTTTTAGACCATCACATGAAATCTTCCCCACCACTTTATAAGAGCTGGTTATATACTTTTTAACATTTAATATATGAAACATCTCAGGCTGAGGGGTTTAAACATTTAGGAGGTTAAAATGTTTGCACTGGGTCACACAGGTTGTCATGGGTAGAGCAGGCAGTAAATCAGGTAACAGTGGTCAACAAGTGGCCATGGAGCTAATGCCTTTGTTATTTTCCTGGACTTAACTTGATTAGAGAAAAGTCAGTCAGTTTCCAGAAAAGTAAGAAACCCAGTGGAGCAGGGTCTTTTGAGAATGAAAACTGACCTTTTCTTTCATTTTTACTGATGTGGTTTCCCTGGAAATATATTCACCTCCAGTTTTCCTGGGCCAATATGAAGTTGTTCATTTTGTTGACTTAGAGATGTTATTCTCTCTCCTTGTTTTGAAGTGTGAAATGTGTGGTTTTTAAAAATGCATTTCTCAAACCACTCTACAGAAAGCAAGCAAATAATCTGATTAAAAAATGGGCAAGGATGCCTGTAATCCCAGCACGTTGGGAGGCCAAGGTGGGCAGATTGCTTGAGGTCAGGAGTTCGAGACTAACCTGGCCAACATAGTGAAACCTTGTCTCTACTAAAAATACAAAAATTAGCTGAGCATAGTGGCACATGTCTGTAATCCCAGCTATACGGGAGGCTGAGGCATGAGAATCACTTCAACCTGGGAGGCAGAGGCTTCAGTGAGCCGAGATTGTGCCACTGCACTCCAGCCTGGGCGACAGAGCGAGACTCCATCTCAAAAAAAAAAAAAAAAAAGCAAAGGATCTGAATAGATGTTTCTCAAAAGAAGACATGCAAATGGCCAACAGATATATAAAAACGTATTCAATGTTAATAATGTTGATTAATGCATCATTAATGAATTCATGTGGATTAGGAAAATGAAAATTAAAACCACAATGAGATTTTTAGTTCACACCTGTCAAAATGGCTCTTGTCAAAAAGACAAATGATAACAGGTATTGGTGAGGATGCGGAGAAAAGGAAACCCTGTACACTGTTGGTGAAAATGTAAATCAGTACAACCACTATGAAAAATTGTATAGAAGTTCTTCAAAATATAGAAAATAGAATTAGTATTACTATATGATCCAGCAATCTCACTTCTGGTTATTTACCCAAAATGTTTGAAATCAGTGTGTTGAAGAGATGTCTGTGCTTCTGTGTTCATCACAGCACCATTCACGATAGCCATGTTATGGAACCAACATAAGTGTTCGTCAGTGTATAAATGGATGAAGAAGATACGGCATATCCACAACACGGAGTACTATTCAACCATAAAAATAAAGAAACTTTGTCATTCGCAACAACATGGATGGAATTGGAAAACATTTAAATAAATAACCAAGGCACAGAAAGACCAATACTGCATGTCCTGACTTATATGTGGAATCAAAAACTGTCAAACTCAAAGAAGCAGAGAGAAGAATGGTGTTTACAGAGGCTGGAGTATGGAAGAAACAGGGAGATGATGGTCAAAGGGTATAAAATCTCAGGCAGGTGGAATATTTGTGTGTGTGTGTGTGTGTGTGTGTGTGTGTGTGTGTGTGTGTGTGAGAGAGAGAGAGAGAGAGGGAGAGACAGAGAGACATTGCACAGCATGGTGACTGTAGAAAATAATGTACATTTCAAAATTGCTAAGGGAGTAAATTTTAAATATTCTCACCACAAAAATGATACATATTTGAGGTATCATTTGACAAATGGCTCATTTCAGAAGACAAATGATAACAAGTGTTGTTATGTTAATTAGCTTGATATAGTTATTCTGCGTTGTATTCATAAATTATAACAACACTTTGTACCTAATCCATATGGAAATATTATTTGCCAATTTACAATTTAAAAATATAAACATTTAAAAAAGCATTTTGTTCCTGATGCTGCATTCCTAAAGGCTAACTCTCCTGGGAGCATACAGCCTCAACCACTTGACAAACAATTATTGGACTCCTACTACAGGGAAAGTGTTATATTGGGTGCTGTGGGAGAGACAACGGTTACCCGAAAATAGCATGAGCCTTCAGGAGTTAAAAGGCTATGATATAAAATAGTTTAACACATAAAATATTAGAGATGTGCTATGGCTTGAATGTGTTTCCTCCAAATTTCAGGTGTTGTCAGTGTGAGTTTACAAGGTGGGGTCCTTGAGAGGTGATGAGGGGCTAAGGGCTCCTCCCTTATAAATGGAATTAGGACGCTGTAAAAGGTCTTGATGGAGAGATTGACTCTCTCTTCCCCTTTCCCACCTTCTATGATCTGAGGACACAGTAGGAAGGTCCTCACCGGATGCCGGCACCTTGATGTTGGACTTCCCAGCCTCCAGAACTGTGAGAAAATACATTTCTATTTTAATAAATTACCCAGTCTCAGGAATCTTGTTATAAGCAGCCCAAATGGCAAATGGACTAAGACAGGATGGTATGAGTAGGTTGAACTAAGCCAGAGCCTCTTAATTTAGCTGTGCACCAGAATCATCTTGTGACCTTTCACAAGTGCTGAGGTCTGAGCCTCACCCCACAGATACTCTGTTTTAATTGGTCGGGATACTGTTTTGTCGCCTGTCCCCATGGGTATTTTTAGAAGTTCCGTAGGCTATTCTAATCTGCAGCCTAGGTTGAAACCATTGAACTGTGAAAACCCAAAATACGTTTTCCAACTCAAATATTTCGCAAGTTGAAATCAATGTAAATAGACTTTGGATATTCAGAGGTCAAGGATGGGGTGGAAAGAGAGTAATAGACATATATTTTTATCTCACTGAATCTTCAAAAAGTCCCTGCATCTCCCCTAGCCTGTGGCAGAGCCAGCCGCCCACCTGCCCCTCCAGACTATCATTGTCTCCAGGGAATGGTGCCCATCTCCATTCACCCAGGAAGAGTCCTTGCTCTCTCAGGAGTTCTTTGAATTAACAGCTGCCCAATAGATTTTTGAGAAATATGTTTGTGTTAGCTTATCCAGTTTCCTTTTTCTTTTTTCAGTTGTTGCAGCGGTGGTTGTGATGGTTTGTTACAAGCTTCTACATTTCAGTTGGAAACAAAACTATTCCTTTTAGGCACTGGAAGCCCTGCAAGAAGAGAGAGAGATGAATTGGTGTGTGGGGAAGATGAATCTGGTGGCCAAGGCAGGAAAAGTTAAGTTTAGGAGAACAGGAATATGTGCAGAGAGGAGGGCAGCGTCAGATTGGGATGCAGAGACGAGTAAGAGAGGCCTGATGAGAGAATAAGCTTCAATGTGTAGGGATAGATTCAAATCCATGCGTGTCCATCTTTAAAGCCTGGAGGCCTGGTCTGCACCATCTGAGTAACTGGCTGCAAGAACCCACTACCCCTGGAGTGCCTAATACTGAAGTAAACTCTTTGGCTTAAGTTGTTACACTTGTGTATTTGTGGGACAGACTTTTGGCTTTTGTGACTCCTATATCCAACTGTATTTTATCTGAGAATGGCTGAGACAGCTCATGCCAAACTCATGGTATAATTGGTAACAGATACCCAGAACTTTCTCTGTAAGTTTCCTTTGCGATTTTTTTCTTTTGATGTAGCTTGGGATTAACAACAGTGTATACTTTTGGATTGGTAATTGGATAATTAAGAGTGTAAGTGTTTCACTTTAACAAGTCCATCTCTTGATTCACTGATTCAGCTTCTAGAAATCTGTCCCAAGGCGTACATGCAGACAAAGCCTTATACAGAAAGTTACTTATAATAAGGACAAACTTAGAAATGATTGAAATGTCTTATTTACATAAAGGAATGAGATATATATATATGACACACATTTATAACCATATGTAATTATAAAAATATCTGATATAACTCAAATGGCCATCAATATGGAATTGGTTAAAAAATAAGGCATGATAACACTACAGAAAACTATGTGATCATTAAAAATAATGAAGTCACATATATGCAGAGATTTGAAAATATCTTTAGTACATATTGTTGTAGCACATAATTCCATTCATCTCTCTCTCTATGGGTATATATGCCAGTGCAACGAAAAACACTAGAAGGATACATATCACACTGTTAACAGAGGTAAACAGTTTTGGAGAAGTCGGGGAGGGGGACGATAAAGTAAGACCTTTATGTTTTGCTCCATAAACTTTTCTATTTGAGTCTTTTACAATGAGAACGTTTACATCTATTACCCTTGCAATTAAAAATCATAAAATCTTAACTGCTCCTTTTGAAAAGGCTTGACTGTTAGTTTTCTTTCTAGGTGGCTTCTCATAAGCTTGGCTGCCTTTTGAAGGATGAAAAAAAAATTACCTTCTCCACTAAAATGCTCTCCAAAAATTTAACAAATTGGGCAATTGCTTTGAGGTGAACTAGCTACCAGGCCAGGTGGCAAATAAGCTTGGCTAAGGTCAGTGGCTGTGCATGAGGGATGTGGGACCCTAACGGAGCTGGATTTGCCCCAGGCCAGGGTGACAGTGTGTCAGCCCACAGCCAGTGGGAGAGGTGTGTTCTGTGACATGAGCTCAGAAATGTCTTCCCACCGTCTTTGATTTCAACATTTTCCTGCCTCTGCTGCTGGCACAGAGAGGAGAAAAAAAAATGTTGTTACAGCCTGGTGGGAGGTGAGAGGTAGGGAGGGCAGTTTGGACTCTACTTAGACAAGAGAAAGCAGAGTCTTCAGGAAGCCTTCGCTGAAAGGTGATATGCTGGCCAGGCGTGGTGGCTCATGCCTATAATCCCAGCACTTTGGGAGGCTGAGGTGGGCAGGTCACTTGAGGTCAGGAGTTTGAGACCAGCCTGGCCAACATGGGAAACCCCGTCTCTACTAAACAAAATACAAAAATTAGCCAGGCTTGGTGACACATGCCTGTAGTCCCACGTACTTGAGAGGCTGAGGGAGAAGGATCACTTGAACCCAGGAGGCAGAGGTTGCAGTGAGCCGAGATTGTGCCACCGCACTCCAGCCTGGGTGACAGAGCGAGACTCTGTCTCAAAAAAAAAAAAAAGGGTGATGAGGAATGGAGGGTCTCTTTCATCCATGTACTTTCAGTTGGCTCTTGTTTTCTCTTTAGCCCTTTCTGAGGTATCCACTCAATCTAATCCACAATGTTTAAAGTTTAAAGAGTGGAATTCCTAGAAGAAACCTGGAAGGGACCTGGGCCACCAGTCCAGCCCCCTGAAAGGCAAAGCATTCCCTGGATACCCAGAGAGGTGACCCCTGGCATCCAGGAGCGGACCCAGAGCTGCACCAAGCATTCTGGAGCCCAGACTGGTACGACTTCTTGGCCTTTCTAGCTCTGTGGCAAGCAGCTCCTATCAATACCTGGCTGAAAGAGACCACATTAACCTGAGCTGATGAGAACTCCGAGAAGCTTCTCTTATGCTGTGGTTATGTGGGATTTCCCAGGTCAGTGTCAGTTGTAGAAAATATAGAGGTCTCCAATGGATGATGGCTCAACTTATGACGCTTCCACTTTATAATGATGAGAAAGAGATAGTTCATAGAAGTGGAAATGGTGCTTCGAGTTTCCATACAAGCATTCTGTTTTTAACTTTCAGTAGCGTATTCAATAAATGACATGAGATATTCAACACTTTATTATAAGATAGACTTTGATGATTTTTACCCAAATGTAGGCTAATGTAAGTGTCCTCGGCATGTTTAAGAGAGGCCAGGTTAAGATATCATGTTTGGTAGGTTAGGTGTTCTGAACTGTATCTTTTACTTATAATATTTTCTTTTCTTTTCTTTCTTTCTTTCTTTCTTTTTTTTGAGAAAGAGTCTCACTCTGTCACCCAGGCTGGGGTAGAGTGGCACGATCTTGGCTCACTGCAGCCTCCGCCTCCTGGGTTCCAGCGATTCTCCTGCCTCAGCCTCCCGAGTAGCTGGGATTACAGGCATGTGCCACCACACCTGGCTAATTTTTATATTTTTATTAGATGACCATGTTGGCCAGGCTGGTCTCAAACTCTTGACCTCAGGTGATCCACCCGCTTCGGCCTCCCACAGTGCTGGGATTACAGGCATGAGCCACTGTGCCTTGACAGACTTAGGATATTTTCAACTTTCAGCTTATCGAGATGGAACCCTCTGGTAAATTGATGAGCATCGGTGCCAGTTTTAGTGTCTTTACTTCTGTGCCTTATTGAGTCAGTATAGACCAGTTGAAATGATCACGTTCACTAACCTTACAGGAACTTGACGTAGGACTTTTGTGCAGTTAGCTCTCTTGGGCTCCATTTGTAGTGTTAGGATGGAGTTTACATCTGCCTTTATTTCTTTTTTTATTATTTTTCCTTTTTTAATGAGACAGGGTCTCACTCTGTCACCCGGGGTGAAATGCAGTGGCATTTTCACAGCTCACTGTAGCCCTGATCTTCTGGGCTCAAGTAATCCGCTTGCCTCAACTTCCTGAGCAGCTGGCACCACAGGCATGCACCACCATGCCTGGCTAATTTAAAAGAATTTTTTATAGAGACTGGCCTTGCTATGTTGCTGAAGCTGGTCTTGAACTCGTGGGCTCAAATGATCCTCCCACCTTGGCCTCCCAAAGTGCTGGAATTACAGGCGTGAGCCTCTGCACCTGGCGAATCTCTGTTTCTATTTAGTCCCTGTGTAAGTGAAGCAAAATTTAACAAATCTATTTTTTAATTATTCCATAATAATGCAAAAATGCAAGATACATTTTTTTCTGGGGAAGATTACTTCAGTGGGTGTGTCTGCCTTATCTGATGGTGTAAACTTGAGAGGAATAGCGTGTACTTTTCAGTTTTGTTTTGTTTAGTATCCAGAACTTTGCCAGGCCAAACAAATGATGTGCTTGATGGGACAGGATTTGTGGTCCTGTCTGCTGTGTGAAGGTGTGAGTGGGAACTCCATGTTCTGATCAGCAGCAGTCAGGCTGGGGAAGCACCAGTGTCCAGACCTAGGGAAGCGACCGGGTAGGCGGGGAGCGAAGCTGATGGAAAAGTACCCAGTGGCCTCCTCAGGTTTCAGCCTCGGCATGTGCACGAGACGTGTCACAGCAGCATTCTATCATCATTATCCTGGAAGGGAGCGTTGGCGGGGTAGGAGGGTGGCCCTGACATCCACCCGGTTCCTCTTGGGCTCGCTGTGGTTCTATTAGCACTAGCCATGTGCTTCACTGGGAGGAGCCCCGGGTCAGGAACAAGGGGTGTAGGCTGCAGCCTCTGACTTGCCACTAATGAGCTGGTGTGGGGTAAGCCATGTAAACTCAGAAAACTAGTCATTCTGCTCCAAGCCCCACCAGAGTCTGATCTCTAGGTTTCTTTCTAACCCTGAAAGTTTTAGGCCTGTGCCCTTTGAACTCACTTTGTCTTCTGTTCTTAGCTCCTGGACTGGTACTTTTCTGGAGAAGGTTTATGCTTTTTTAAATTGTCTTATTTTTCTTTTCCCTTTTTGTGGAGAACAGGGTCTTAATATATTGCCCAGGCAGGTCTCAAACTCCTGGGCTCAAGCTATCCCTGGAGAAGGTTTAAATCTCCTCTTCCTGCGCGGCTTGATGCAGTATTCCTAAACCAGAGGACCTGAATTCCCAGGGACTAAGCAGGATTTGGTTTGGGGATAGGAAGTGGCAGGTCACTTGAGGACTTGGGGTGTGTAGGTAACTGAACCTGCTTTCGGTTTCCTCATCCCTGGTGGAAAAAGAAAAAAGGATGGATTCTGTCCTTCCAAGGATGTGCATGACAGTACCTGGAGGGTATGAGGCTCTCTGTGGTCCCCAGCTAGTCCCAGGGTTGTGCCAATGCCTTCAGGTCTGTGGCACCTTCTTTCCATACTTCATCTCCAGCCAGGCTGCCGTGCACATGGGAGATGGGACACGCCAGCCGCCACACCTCCCTTTTCACCAGGTGGCTGTTGTCAGTGGCCTGACTTCATTCACTGCCCTGGAAAGCTTTAAAAATGAGGCATGGCTCCTCCCAGGTGTATTTAACATGACGAAGCTTTTGCATTTTGCAATCCCGAAACTTCACATAGAAACTATTCAGTGAGTGGAAACCTGTAGACAGAGATGAGAGGGTCTTTCAGACCTGGTTAGGTCGTTCAAATCCACCCATAAGGGGAAGAAAGGATCCAGATGATTGCTGCGGTGCGTTCTGTGCAAAGGGAACGGCGTGAAGGAAGACGCCGCCCTGGTGCTTCCCCGGAGAGCTAGAGTTCAGCTTATTTTCGGAGGTTTCCTAGACAAAGGGGTTCCAGATAAATTTCTATATGTCTTAGCTTCGTGTTTCAAAAAGAAATATTCAACCTACTTAGAGCTCTTTCTTTTCTAAAATTCCCAGGAAACATCACAGCAGCATCATATTTTAAATTTTTTTCTTTTTCTTTTTTCTCTTTCGCTGTCCTCACAATTTGTTCCCAACAGCAGCGTCATAAATGAAATCTTTCCATCATCACAATTTTGTCTTTAGCTGGGGCCATCTGAGGAGTTGGGAAGAGACAGGCTCTGCTGTGTGAAGACAGTCACTGCTGTGAGACCCCAGATTCTCATACAAAGGATCTTTTCTGAGTCATTGATCTGAAAATACACCAGCAGGATCCAGCCTATTGTATCTAGGCTGTGTGACAGCAACCATTGATTACGTAGGAATCTGAGCCCAAGGCGGTTCAGGAAGTTGTGTGGGCTGAACTTTTTGATCCTAACTTAACTCTGGGAAAAATAAACAAGCACACTGAATCATTTATCTTCATGGTCACTAATAAAGGTGGTGGGCTCCTTGCAGCCATGTTTATGTTCTTATTTTTAAACCATGACGATAGGAGGTCAGACAAGTGACCTGACCATGGAAGTGACTTGTAAGAGTGGCCAGGGTGGATGTCGGACAAGTGACCTGACCATGGAAGTGACTTGTAAGCGTGGCCAGGGTGGAGGGCAGTTAAGGACCCTTTTGTTGGACTTGTGTGCCAGCCTGTGTCCAGAATGGTCTGTGATGGGAAAAACTGGGGACAGCATCACAGTCCACTCATAGGAAACTGGTTAGGTAAATGTTGGCATGTCCTGTCTCATGTAGTATTGCATGCTGTGATCACCTTCCCCAGACACACCTGGCGATGACGGTTCCTGTGCATGGAATTTGTTATGGGAGAGTTCCCAGGGCAACCTTGTGAAGGAGCGGGGAAGCAGGGGAGGGAGGTGGAAGGAACAAGTCGGGATGTGACTTCAGATAAGATCTGGCACCCACCTGATCCCTATGCGGGACTCTGGAATGTAGATTGCACCCACTGGAGACAAGGAGCCAGGTGTTCATAATCCTTCAGCCCCTCTCAGGCAAAATGACTCTGGGAGCCCAAGGTTAGGTCTCAGAAGAGAGTTATAGGAATAGACACCTAAAGCAAAAGCTCACCTAAGCCCAGGCATGGACACTCCAAAATGCTAAAGGGACTGGCGGGGACGAGCAGAGGGCCTGCTTTACTGTGCAGCCATCACGAAGAGGGAAGTAGGTTCAAAGTCATCGACAGAAAGTTCTTGATGAAAAGCACTGAGCAGGGCACTGAACAGCAAATATATTTTGACCTTTTTTTTATGGAAAAGAAATGTAAGAAATGTGTGTGTGTGTGTTTGTGTGCACATAAAGAAGTCACAACTCTTAATTGTGTTACTCCAAGAGAGTTTCAAATTGGGAAAGAGAGATAAAGGGATTATGGAGGCATTCAGATTTTATGAGCAAGCATGTCTTGCTTTATAACAGGAATAAAAAAGACAGAAAGGCACGAGGCCTCTGCCACGTGATAAATGTGTGCCTGTGCAGTTAATGGGCTTCTCTGTTTCCAGTCCTAAGGACCAGACAGGCAACACTAAATGGACCATAGGGACCACTTGGTGAATTGAGTGATGGTTCCCTTGAATGAACGATACTCTGAAGTCTGCAATTAGACATAATACTGGACTGGAAATTGTGGCCTCAGTGGTCCTCATTTCAGATGACTGATTGTCATTTTAGGCTGGCTTAGGAAAACATGCTCTTAACCTAGTGTCTTTTCTTCCTGTTTGAATATCCACTGGATGTTCATTAGCTTAACCTCTGTTCCCTGTAGGGGATTGTCTGGGTGGAAAAACTACTCTCATACTTTGCCCGCAGCCTGGATTGATGGCCTTGGCAGAACATTAAATTTGTAGGTGAAATAAACTCTCTTCCCACTTGGTGGTAGGTTAGAGATCCAGGCTGACATAATTCTTTCCCCTGGCCAGTAAACAGCCAAGAAGGACCATGGAAAGGCCTGCAAAAATGGCCACCAACCTTCCTGTTACCACAAAGGCTAAAATTACACTGTATCATATATGGTCCTGTGTTTAGCTCTGGGCAGAGAGAACTGCATGGAGCAAGTATTTACACTCTTGGGGTTGCAAGATTTTAATCAAAACCACTCTTGTTTCAGTTCATCTATCCATACACTCATCCATCCATCCACTCATCCATCTACCAATCCATCCATCCATCCATCCATCCACATCCATCCATCCATCCATCCACCCACCCACCCATCCATTTATTCATTCATCCCATCCATCCATCCACCTATCCATCCATTTACCCACCCATCCATTCATCTGCTCACCCATCCACCCATCCTTCCATTTATAAATCCATCCATCCACTCATCCTTCCATTTATAAATCCATCCACTCATCCATTCATTCATCCATCCATCCATTTGTTCATTAGCCCATAATTCCATTCATCTATCCACCTACCCATCAGTCTGCTCACTCATCCATCCATTCATCCATCTACTCATCCATTCACCCATCTATCCATTCATCCACCTACCCATCCATCCATCCTTCCATCCATATTTCTAGTAATTATTGAGTGACTCTTATGTGCCAAGCGTTGTGGTAGTCCCCTTTGTCTCCTGGCAAACACACTTATATCTTACCTCTGGCTTCTACCTGCAGTTTTTGAGAATATACTAGAAACCATTTTAAGTCCTCTCATTAGAGTTTGCTTTCTCCTAGCCCAGCATTAGTAGTTATTTTCATTGCTCAGTAGTGGGACATCAGATAGTAATAACCATTATGTGATGAGTGCTGGCTGAATGGCAGGCACTTAGCAAAGCCTTCTGTATGCCTGCCTCATTGAATTCTAACGGTCATCCTAAGAAATGTGTATTATTATCTACATTGTAATCTTTTTATGGTGAAGTACAACATACATGAAAAAAAGCATGGTTCTATAATTTATCGCCAAACAAAGATGTATACCATGAGGTTAAAAAATTCAAACATTGCAGGCATCTAGAAGGCTCCTTCATGCCCCATTTTAATTGCCACCTGCTTTCTGTCCCTGGAAGTAACCACCATCCTGATATAGGTGGTAGTGACTTTTCTGCTGCTTTTAATAGTTTTACCATCTAAACATTTATCCCCAAGTGCTATAGTTTCATTTCGCCTGTTTGTTTTACTTTAAACTTTACATAAATCACAGTGTATGTATCTTTCCATGACTTTATTTTCCTCAACATGAAATTCTTGAGATTCATACTTATTGTTGCATTAGGCAGTGATTGATTCTCATTTCTGTATAGTTTTTTATTGTATGGATATACTAACAGCTTACTTTCTATTCTATTGTCTGTGGTCATGTGTATTTTTTCAGTTTATTATTATTATTAATAATGGTGCTAAGAGCATTCTTGCACCCATATGTCACTGAAAAAGGGCAGGCATTTCATTGGATTTGTAAATGGGAGTGAGACCGTTGGATGGTAGGCATGTGTTCAATTTTGGTGTCTAGTGCTGAACAGTTTTCCTCCACAGTGGCACTCATTTATCTTCCCACCTGTGGTGGACAGGGGGTCAGGTCCCTGCATCTTCACCCTCACTTGGTATCACCAGTCTTTCTAATTTCAGCTTCTCTGATGGTATGTAGTGCTGGTATCACTTCACAATTTTAATTTGCATTCCACTTTTGACAAATGAGGTTGAGTATCTTTTCATACGTTTACTGGACATTTGAATACCATCTTTTGTGAAGCATATTTTGAAGTCTTGCTCATTTTTTAAAACCTGAATTTTCTGCTCTTATATGTAGGATGTTTTCTGAATGCAAGGTCTTTTGTTGTTAAATGAGTAGCAGATGGCTTTTCCTGCTCTGTCACCTGCGTTTTAACCCATGAAAACCTGTCTTTGGAATGAGATCATGTCTTCTGCAGAAACATAGATGGAGCTGGAGACTGTTATCCTTAGCAAACTAATGCAGGAACAGAAAACCAAATACTGCATGTTCTCACTTATAAATGGGAGCTAAATGATGAGAATGCATGGACACATAGAGGGGAACAACACACACTGGGGCCTACTTGACAGAGGAGAATGGGAGGAGGGAAAGGAGCAGAAAATATAACTACTGGGGGCTGGGATTATAGGTGACTCACACGTATAATCCCAGCACTTCGGTAAGCCGAGGTGGCCAAATTACTGAGGTTGGGAGTTTGAGACCAGTCTGGCCAACATGTTAAAACCCTGTCTTTACTAAAAATACAAAAATTAGTCCAGGTGTGGTGGCTCATGCCTCTAATCCCAGCACTTTGGGAGGCCGAGGCAGGTGGATCACTTGAGGTCAGGAGTTCAAGACCAGCCTGGACAACATGGTGAAACCCTGTCTCTACTAAAAATACAAAAATTAGCCAGGTGTCATGGTGCACACCTGTACCCCAGTTATACTCGGAGGATATAGGCAAAAGAAGGAGGAGGCTGAGGCAAAAGAATCACATGAATTCGGGACATGAAGGTTGCAGTGAGCTGAGATCGTGCCACTGTACTCCAGCCTGGGGGACAGAGCGAGACTCTGTCTCAAAAAAAAAAAAAAGATAACCACCTGGGAGATGAAATAATCTGTACAACAAACCCCACGACATTAGTTTACTTGTGTAACAAACCTTCACAAGTACCCACAAACCTAAAATAAAAGTAAAAACCGAGCTGTCTTGGGATATTTTCAATGTAATCTGACTTATCAAGCATTCTCTTTATGCTTAAGAAATCTTTCCCTGCCCTAAGGCCACAGGGATTTTCATGTGTGTTATCATATCAGTCATGGTCAGGTTGGGAAAACAGAAATCACGCTGTACATTTCAGGAGAGAGGCTCTAATAAAGAGAAATGGTCACACAGGTTTCAGAGTCTGAAAACCAAAACAGGAGCCCTAAGGTAACAGAGACAATAGCTTCAGAAACAGGTACTGCCTCAAAGACTAGAGGAGCAAAGGGAAGAGGGTGATGTTATCAAAACCTTGTAGCTCAGAGAAGGGATCCTTCACAGCAGAGGAGCCTCAGACTTCTAAGGAGGAGCTGCTGTCCAGTGGTGCTTATAGCCCTGAGGGGCTGTGATGAGATTGGTTCCAGGAGAGCTGAAAGAAGCTGAGGGCTGGAACCAAAATGCTGCCTGGGTGATGGCAACAGTGCGGAGGACATCTCTTACTTCACTCTTCCTGCATTTCTACCTCTTTCTAGCAGCTCCTCTTGCAAATTCTAGCAGGGAGCTGACCAGCAAGGGGGAAGTGAAGAGTACTGGCCCCAGAATTACAAAGCAGGACACAGAAGTATGGGTGTGCAGCTGAGAAACAAGAGCTTAATAATAATTATTACTTTCTTCTTTTTTTTTTGAGGCAGAGTCTTGCTCTTTTGTCTAGGCTGGAGTGCAATGGTGTGATCTCTGCTCACTGCAACCTCTGCCTCCTGGACTTAAATGATTCTTGTGCCTTGGCCTCCTGAGTAGCTGAGTATACAGGTGTGTGTCACCATGCCTGGTTAATTTTTGTATTTTTAGTAGCGATGAAGTTTTGCCATGTCGGTCAGGCTGCTCTTGAACTTCTGGCCTCAGGTGATCCTTTGGCCTTGGCCTCCTAAAGTGCTGGGATGACAGGTGTGAGCCACCGTGTCCGGCCACAGTTATCTTCTCAAGAAGCCTTGTGGTTTTGCCTCTGTACCTAAAACCCACCTGGAATTGGCCTTTGTGAATGATGACAGGGGTCTGGTGTCCCTTTTTCTCCATATCTAACTGACCTGGCACTACTCATTGTAAGGTTGCCTTTCCCATTGCACTCGAGTGCCGTCTTTGTCATTAATCTAGAGGGTCTGCTTCTAGACATTCCATTGTGTATTTGTCTAAACTTGCACCAATACCACACTCCCTTAATGTAGCTTTAAAATAAAGTTTGACATCTGGTAGAGTAAATCATCTTACTCTGTTCTTATTCAAGATTGTCTTGGCTATTCTTGGCCCGTTGGATTTCCATTTGATTGTAGAATAAGCTTTTGAATTTCCATAAAAATTTTGCAAAGATTTTAATTTAAATCACATTAACTCTATAGGTAACTTTGGGAAGAATTGCTATCTTTACAATGTTGACTTTTTCAATCTTAGAATATGGCTTATTCCTTCATATATTTAGGGTTTTTTGTCTTAATATCTATGTCTTCTATATAGAGGTCTTATACATATTTTGTCACATTTATTCTTAGGTATTTGATTTTTTAAATTTTTATTATGAAATAATTTCCAAATTAAAGGAAAGCTGTAAAATTAGTGCAGAGAAATCCCTTATTCCCTTTACTCAAAATATTTGTCAACATTTTCAAAAACATTTTGCCACATTCACTTGGTTACTCTCTTTCTCATTCTTTCTATATGTGCGTGTTATTTTTATTTTCTATTTTTTCCTTAATAATCTGGGAGTAGATTGCATAAATCAAGCTCCTTTATCCTTTATATTTCAGTGTGTGTTTTGTAAAAACAAGGAGGGTCTCTCATATAACCATGGTACAGTTATCCAATTCGGAAAATCTGGCCTTGATAGAATACTTGTATATAATGTAGTCTATCTTCCTATTTCATCAATTATGGAAGTCACCTTGTGTCTCTTGGGGTATCACCTATGAAGGCCTGTGACCCCACCTGCCTCTTGTGGGTAATAATTTTGATCACCTGCCCAATGTATTGTTCAGTATTTCCACTGTATACTCACTATTTTCTCCCTTGGAGCTAATAAGCAATCTATGGGGAAACACTGAGACCATGAAAACATCCTACTCCTCATCCAAACTTCCTTTTAATTTTAGCCTGCATTGATGATTCTTGTCTCAACCACTTTTTGCTATGATGATTGCAGAAGCATGATTTTCCAGTTCCACCCCTCCTTATGTTTACCATTCAGTATTCTACTGTTAGGGGGAGCCCTCTCTTGTCCTTCATTTTTTGTTTGTTTTTCTATTTACTATTATCATTTTTTAGAGACTGGGTCTCGTTCTGTTACGTGGGTGGGACTGCAGCCTTGACCTCCTGGGCTCAAGCAATCCTCTTGCCTCAGTCTCCTGAGAAGCTAGGACTATATGCCCAGCTCATTTTTAATTTTTCTGTAGAGACAAGGCCTTGTATGTTGCCTAGGCTTGTCTTAAACTCTTGGGCTTAAGGGATCCTCCTGCCTCGGCCTTCCAAAGTGCTAGAACTACAGGCGTGAGCCACCGCCAGTATTACTCATTATTCTACCGTGAAACTAGAGGAATATTTTTGAGGCAACTGATTGTGTCATCCAAGGTTTAAAAGCCCTTCAGTGGCTCCCTGCGGCTCGAGGGTTTAATGATACACATCGTAAGCACAGCTCACCATCTCCTGGGGCCTCTGGTTCTTGCTCGCTCTGTCGCTCAGGCCACGCTGGAGTGCAGTGGAGTGATCTTGACTCACTACAACCTCCACTTTCTGGGTTCAAGCAATTCTCTGCCTCAGCCTCCCGAGTAGCTGGGATTATAGGTGCTCGCCACCATACCCAACTAATTTTTTGTATTTTATTTTTTATTGTGACGGAGTCTCACTCTGTCGCCAGGCTGGAGGGCAGTGGTACTATCTCAGCTCACGGCAGCCTCCGACTCCCTGGTTCAAGCAATTCTCCTGCTTCAGCCTTCCAAGTAGCTGGGATTACAGGCACCTGCCACCACACCTGGCTAATTTTTTGCATTTTTATTTATTTATTTTGAGACAGAGTCTCACTCTGTTGCTAGGCTGGAGTGCAGTGGTGAGATCTCTGCTCAGATTCCCTGGTTCAAGCTATTCTCCTGCCTCAGCCTCCCAAGTAGCTGGGATTATAGGAATACGCTACCACATCCAGATAATTTTTGTATTTTTAGTAGAGACAGGGTTTCACCATCCTGGCCAGGCTGGTCTTGATCCACCCACCTCAGCCTCCCAATGTGCTGGGATTGCAGGCTTGAGCCACCATGTGTGGCTTACCAGGTGGATTCTAGTGCATCAGGTGTCATGGCACCAAGGAGTCTTCCCGGTCTCCAGGCTAGGTCAGACCCTATAACATGCACTCATTAGACCACATACCTCTTTTGTAGGATGCCCAGAGTTGCAGTTGCACCTCTATTGGTGTGATTATTTGCTTCATGCCCGTTCTCTCATTAGACTTAAGCATCTTGAGGGTAGGAACTGGGCCAGTTTTGACTCATCACTCTCTCCCCAAGATCTAGCCCCCTGCCTGGGATAGTAAGCACCCACTATTTATTTGCCAAATAAAGGAAGGAAGGAAAGACATTTTTATTCATTTCATCCTGACCGTAGATTTTCCCAGTTTTTAAACTTATTTTCTGAAACGTGGGTTTGGGTAAGAAGCATTCTGGAACAGATTATTGAAATTGGGAAAAAAGTGAAAGATGGTCTTCCAGTGTCCTTGCTACAAGTAATTAGTATTCAACCACTTCTCCGTCTGGAGCCTAGTTTCAGGTGCCAAGAGAAAATGTGTTTAGCATTTAAATGGATCCTTCTGGAAATACCAGTGGCTGTGCGATTGCTGAAGTAGCCAAGCTCCTGTGCACTGTAAATGTCAGCCTTGTTCCGACACCCCTGATAAGGTAAGGATGAGAACCAAAGAAGAACTTCTCCTTTTAATTTAATGTCTCCCAGTGCATGTGTGACGCCTGGGAGGCCCAGGCTCTGCCCCTTCAGCCACTGAAGGACTCTGACAGCTGCCTCCTGGGGGTGTGGGAGCCAGGAGGCAGGAAGTCAGACTTCAGATGTGTCTTATTGTATATGGCAGGATGAACAGCCTGGTAGCCGTGCTTGCAGAAGGGGTGGGAAGCCGAATTCTTTGAGAGTAATGAAGCCACTTCCGGGCAGGTAGCACAGGAAGCTGATTAAGCCCAGTGTTGGAATCAGACCTCTTTTAGCTCCAGTCGTGGTTCATACCCTCTAGGTGTGTGACCCTGGACAAGGTGTGCAAGCCCCAAGCCTATGAGTCTCTAACTAAGTTTATTGTGTAGAATAAATGAGGCACTGTACAGAAAATCTTTGACAAAAAGTGAATGTTCAGTAAAGGTAACAGAATACTGTGGCCCCCAAGAGCCACAGTGCCTTCTCCCGTGGGTGGAGGGTGGAGCCGGTGGGTATCTGTGTGTGCTTTCTGCCCCCACACTGTGGGCTTGTATTTATATTTTTAAAGCTAAATTTGAATGAACCCTAGTTCAACCTTGAATGGGAAGAAGTATTGCAAAAGGGTCATAGGCTATCAGAGAGGGGTGTGGAAGTGGGAGAGGCATGTATTTACTTAGGGAATATTTACCAGACTCTACCATGTATGGGAATCTGTGCTGAGCACTGAGGATAGAGCAGAGGGTGGGATAGACAGTCGCCCCTTCCCTGATGGTGGCTGCGGTCCAGCAGGGAGGTGGATGTGAAGCAGTACATGCATGCTTGCTTGCCATTGTGTGTGCATGTTGTATGTTACGAACAAGTGCAAAGCACCCTGAGTTCACAGACAGGGGCTGTCACTAGTCTGGTTTGGTGAATGGCTGATGAAGTCAGTGCTCGGAGATGATAAATGTCCCTCCTGTCCCTTAGAACTTGCAGGTAATGGTCTCCCTTGTCCCTCCCTTGACTCCAGGCTGTCTAGTGAAGGTGATCATTCTGATTTCCCCATTAGGACATCGGGGTTTCTTAACTAAACCCTGAATGATGCCTTGGATTTATAGATTCTGGCCAATGTGTTGAAATAGGTTGATCTGCCTGGGCACAGGGGCTTACACCTGTAATCCCAGCACTTTGGGAGGCCGAGGAGGGGGGTGGATCTCCTGAGGTCAGGAGTTCGAGACCAGTCTGACCAACATGGTGAACCCCATCTCTACTAAAAATACAAAAACTGGCTAGGCATGGTGGTGGGCGCCTGTAGTCTCACCTAGTCGGGAGGCTGAGGCAGGAGAATCACGTGAAGCCAGGAGGTAGAGGTCGCAGTGAGCCAAGATGATGCCACTGCACTCCAGCCTGGGCAATAGAACAAGACTCTGTGTCAAAAAAAAAAGAAAAAGAAAAGAAAAAAGAAAAAAAGTAATAGGTGGATCTGGGCCCTAGCCACTCTGTGCTTTCACTGTTCCCTATCCTGGATCTGTGCATGCCAACGGCTATGTGGGAAGATTTCATTTCAGGTCTCTTGAGAACAGGGTCAGATGGGGGAGGCAGGCTTTATTTCAGATTTGGACAATAGGGCTGAGGGCTTGACTTACAGACAGATTCTCAGAGGAAAATAAAGGAAAGGAGAATACTTTCCATTTTCCTAAAGTGTTCACATGTCTTCCGTGGAGCTGAGATTGCAGACTTTTTTTTGAGTTGGAGCCTTGCTCTGTTGCCCAGGCTGGAGGGCAGTGGCACAATCTCAGCTCGCTGCAGCCTTCACCTCCCGGGTTCAAGTGATTCCCTGTCTCAGCCTCCCAAGTAGCTGGGATTAAGGTGTCTGCCACCACACCCGGCTAATTTTTTTTTTGTATTTTTGGTAGAGGTGGGGTTTGCTGGGCCCATCTCACAGATGTGATCCATAGTCTCGTGATGGCTGTGAAATGAGAGATGTGACTAGAAGCAGCTGCTGACCAAAAGTATAGCAAATAAAAATGAGGCCTGGGGTTTTCCCCGTTCGTCTTCTGGGGCCCAAAGAGCTTGCCACCGGAGGGTGAAAAGCTTTGCCTTCCAGAGAACCTCTGCAAGGTGGAGGGATGGCTCCCAGCTGTTTAAGGGATCCCAGCCGCCATGTAACCTACAATTGCATGGCCTTTTACAGCGTATAAAGCACTTCAGACCTTGAGTGAGGTGTCAGGAAACCTGTGTTCTGTGGACAGTTCTGTCAGTCACTCTGGGCTTAAGGGTCCTCTAAGGAAAACACGGAGATTGGACCGGAATACATTAAGGGCTGAATTGCGTCCCTGCCAAAAGTGGTAACTTGGAGTCCTACTCGACAGCATCTCAGGGTGTGACCTTATTTGGAGAAAGCTCTTTCCAGAGGTGATCAAGTTAAAATGAGGTCCTTAGGATGGGCCCTAATCCAATATGGCTGATGTCCTTATAAAAAGGGAAATTTGGAGACAGTCACATGCAGAGGGAAGGGATGAGAAGAAACAGTGAAGACAGCTGACTACCGGTCATGGACAGAGACCTGGACAGATCCTTCCCACAGCCTCAGAAGGACCCAGCCCTGCCAACACCTTGATCTTGGACTCCCAGCTTCCAGAACCATGAGAAAATACATTTCTGTTATGGGCCGGTGCGATGGCTCACGCCCATGATCCCAGCACTTTGGGAAGCAGCCGGATCGCTTGAGCCCAGGAGTTTGAGACCAGACTGGGCAGCATAGGGAGACCTGTCTCTACAGAAAATAAAATAGCTGGGCGTGGTGGCACTTACCTGAGGTCCCAGCTACTCGGAAGGCTGAAGCGGAAGATTGATTCAGCTCAGGAGATCATGCTGCTGTGAGCTCTGACTGCACCACTGTACTCCAGCTCAGGTGACAGAGCAAGATCCTAGCTCTGAAAATAAAAGTTTGAAAACTGTGTGTAAGTCCCCATCTGAAGTACTTTGTTGCGTGTCCTGAAGCTTTTTGTTGTGCTGCAGCCCCTCTGATCCTCCAGGGCTGATTTTGAGCCCCGTCTTAGAATAATGTTTACATTTTAAAAATAAAATACTTTGGATTACGAAGGAAAGGATTATTGAAATACTGATATCAGAATGCCAAATATAAACATTTATGATGTGGAAATGTATGTGCTACTTTAATAATGCATTTAATAGTGGCAAGTCTGATAATAAGCATAATTTCACAGTAGAGATGAAAGATAAATATTCTTTCAAGACTTCTGCAACAGGCTAGGTGTGGTGGGTCTCGCCTGTAATCCCAACACTTTGGGAGGTGACATGGGAGGATCACTTGAGCCCAGGAGTTTGAGACTAGCCAGGGCAACATAGTGAGATCCCATCTTTAAAAAATTAGCTGGGTGTGGTGGCATGTGCCTATAGTCCCAGCTACTTGGAGGCTGGGGCGGGAAGATCCCTCCAGCCCGGGAGGTCAAGCAGTGATGATACCACTGCGTTCCAGGTTCGGTGACGGAGCCAGACTCTATCTCACACAAACAAACAGAACTCTGCAACAACCATCATGTGACATGAGCATATTATGATTTTTTAATGGGGACCGTCACAGAGGCTGCCCATGTGGTGTGCTGCCTACCTTCAGAACGAAAGTGCTAAATATCAGTTACTGGTTAGTGGAAGCAAAGATTTTTTCCCACCCAACTTTATATATTCCTGAATTTGATCTGTTCCTGGACTGGTGGCGTCTAGGGGCCTTTTGGGGTCTGTGGTTAGGTGACTCTGGGTTGATTGTCCCATGAGGCTGATGCCTCTAGCTCTTTGCTTAAGGCTCAGCGACCCTTCAGCGCTAGGAGGCCTTGTGCCACGGGCCCCGCCTCTCTGTTGTCATGGCGACAAGCCTGTGTGGCCTCTGGAAGCTGCTCCCTTCTCGGTCCTCTGCCCAGAGCCTTGCCGCGGCTCCGAGATTTCTCTGCATAGCTTGTCTGTGACTCAGTGAAGGAGCTGTGTGGAGAAGGTGCCCGTTCCCTCCGCGGAGCCGCCCCCGGGGCCTGCGCCTGACTCAGGCAGGAAGTGGGTGACGCTCGTGCCGGGAACCCTGTTCTCAGCCTTGTGATGGAGTCCGGCCTCTGCCGGTGACTCACTGCAGTCACCCAGGCGCTGCTCTTGCTGGGAATTTTCTCATGAGCTCATCTGGCCAGTGCAAAGAACCAAGTAATTGTTCCCCACCGAGTGCTTAGTGTGTAAAAGGGAAACCTTGGTTTGGATTTCGTGGTCGTTTTTTGTTTGTTTGTTTTTGTTTTTTGGTTATTTCTGAGACGGAGTCTTGCTCTGTTGCCCAGGCTGGAGTGCAGTGGCATGGTCTCAGCTCACTGCAACCTTCGCCTCCCGGGTTCAAGCGATTCTCCTGCCTCAGCCTCCCAAGTAGCTGGGATGACAGGCATGCACCACCACGCCTGGCTAATTTTGTATTTTTAGTAGAGATGGGGTTTCTCCATGTTGGCCAGGCTGGTCTCGAACTCCTGACCTTGGTCTCCCAAAGTGCTGGGATTACAGGCATGAGCCACTGTGCCAGTCCTGTATTTTTGTTTTTCTTACATCCTCAAGAATGAAACATTTTATTTATGGCTTAAGGGATGTATGGCTCTTCAAACACACGCAGAGGCTACACTTTCTCCACCTGGAAGGTGATGCTTTCACCACAGCCCACTGATTCAAAGACAGGCTTTCTTCATGCTGGAGAATCTCATTCATTGAAATATACTTGATATTTCATGCCTGAAATCAAGATGCCTCCCAATTCATGGCACCTCGTATTTGACAAAATAGGCTGCATAAAGACGGAGTCTTTTAGAGAATGAGAGGATTTTGGTAGACGCAGGATCAAAACTTCTACTGACCCAAGAGAAGGTTTTGGTTGCTTGGAGTGGATTATCAACCAAATGCTACCTTTATTTTGTGGGATTTTGGCCTTTGAATCAGGTTCATGGGTGGCATGTTATAAAAATAGGATAGCAAATGGGATAATTCTTTAAAAAGAAGCATGGCATAGATTGGGAGGGGTTGTTATTTACTCATATGCATGTTCATAAAAATATTTTAGATCTTAGTTTAGAAAATGTATGAAAGTGTAAAATGTGTGCTTTTGGATTTATTTAATAAAAAAGTCATGCTTCGGAAAAAAAAAAAAAGATCCCAAGAAAAAAATCAAAAAATGCCAAAAAGAGAAATCTCTGTATGGGAAGCTATCATTTGGCTGCAGACAGGATAGTTACAGGTTAATTGCTGGCTTTATCTAACTACCAGCTACAATAACTTCAATTTGGGGTCTGCCAAGTACCAATGAAATCTTCACTTTCTCTGGGCAACAGCTGAGATGTTGCAGCTGCAAGTGAGGTTAAATATCCTCCAATAAAGGAAAAAACTTGCAGAGTCATTCAATTCTTTAAAAAAAAAATTGACATAATTATGGACTCAAGGATGTTGCAAACAAAAACTATGGAGTAAGGTCCTTGTACCCTTTCCTCAGTTTCCTCCAGTGTAATATCTTACATAGCTGCAATACTACATCACTACCATGATGTTGAGACTAGGTCACAGAACCTACCTAGATTTCCCGTTTCGTGTGTGTGTGTGTGTGTGTGTGTGTGTGTGTGAGTGTGTATAGTTCTATGCAGGTTTATCACGTGTGGATTCTTATAACCATCGCCAAAATCAAGATACAGGACTGCTCCATCACCATGAGGCTCCCTCATGCTACCCCTTTAGAGCCTCAAGTCCTCTTTCCTCCTTTCCCCTTCCTACCTGCTGGCAGCCACTCACCTGTTCTCCATCGCTGTAATTTTGACATTTCAGAATGTTGCATAAATGGAATTATATCATATGTGATACGGTTTGGATCTGTGTCCCTGCCGAAATCTCGTGTTGAAATGTAATCCCCAGTGCTACAGGTGAGGCCTGGTAGAAGGTGATTGGATCATGGGGATGGTTTCTTTCTTCTTTCTTTCTTTTTTTTTTTGAGACAAAGTTTTGCTGTTTCACTCAGGCTGAAGTGCAGTGGCGCCATCTGGACTCACTGCGACCTCCGCCTCCTGGGTTCCAGTGATTCTCCTACCTCAGCCTCCTGAGTAGCGGGGATTACAGGCACCTGCCACCACACCCAGCTAATTTTTGTATTCTCAGTAGAGGCAGGTTTTTGCTTTGTTGGCCAGGCTGGTCTTGAACTCCTGACCTCAAAGGATCCACCTCCTTCCATCTCCCAAAGTGCTGGGATTACAGATGTGAGCCACCACACCCGGCCGTGGGGGTGGTTTCTAATGGCTAACATCATTTCCTTTGTGCTATTCTCACAATAGAGTTCTCATAAGATCTGTCTGTTTAAAAGTGTGTGGCACATGCCCGCCTCCCCACCTCTCTCCTGCTCTGGGCATGTAAGATATGCCTGCTTCCCCTTTGCCTTCTGCCATGATAGTAAGTTTCCTGAGGTCTTCCCAGAAGCTGAGCAGATACCAGCATCATACTTTCTGTACAGCCTGAAGAACTGTAAATAATGAAACCTCTTTTCTTTGTAAATTACCCAGGCTCTGGTATTTCTTTATAGCAGTGTGAGAATGGACTAATACAGTGTGTAACCTGCCAGTGGATTTCTTCATTCAGAAGGACTCCTTCGAGACCCATCCAAGTCATTTCTGTACTAATAGTTTGTTCTTTTTTATTGGTGAGTGGTATTCTGTGGTTTGGGTCAGCCACTGTTGATTTTTAACCACTTATCCTCTGAAGATCATTTGGGTTGTTTCCAGTTTGAGGTTATTTTGAATAAAATAGCCATCTGCATAGGCATTTTAAAGATAAAATGGATACTGACTGCTAGAGCCCAGGTTTGCAGAGGGCAGACTTTTATATACATTTTTATCCTCTAGGACTTAGCTGAGTGTTTGCAGGCAGGTGCTCAATAAATGTTTGTTTAAGGAATGAATAGACACATAGGAACCGTTTAAGGAGACAGTGTGGTGGATGGTTAAAACCATAGGTTTTAGACTTAGACAGACTTGAATGCTAGGCCTGACTTTATTACCTTCTCCCTGGGAGATCCAATGCAGGCCTCTGCTCCTCATCTGTAAAATGAGATAGCAATAGGACTGCTGTTGGGGGACTGCAGTGAGAATTAACTGAGGAAATGCATAAAGCCCTTAGTGTAGTGTCTGCCACACAGCAAGTGCTCACTATACTTCAGTTGTTATGATGACTGTTAATAAAGCATTGGTGTGCATAAGATCATAATAATGCAATAGCTACTAACTTGTTATGCCTTTTATTCTGAATGCTTTTATCCCTCCAGTGAGGATCTGTTTATATCGTCTATATTCATGCATGGTTATATTTTTAAGTCATATAAGTATGAATTTTAAAAATGTCTCAATGGACTTCTTTTTGAAATAACAACCCTTTCTTAGTGTTATTATCTTGGGAACATTAGCGGTCAACTATCTAACATGCATATGCAAAGTTTTAGAAATTTGGAAGGACTGAGATGTTCTTTTCTGTGCAGCCAATCAGGGGTTTCTATCAACCTTGGAAAAGGGCATCTGCTCTTGAAAAAGCGGGCTGAGCAGATTTTATTTTTTGTGTTCATCATATTATAAATTCATCTGGAGGAACAGCAAGGGTCTTGGTTCTTTAGTTGATGTATGAGCACTTAGAAGGGAGAGAGGCCCTTTTCCTGCTTCCTGCTGAGTCCGCTGCCTGTGTGCCTGGGGTCACGTTTGGGGGAGCGTCTCATCTCTCCAGTGACCTCCTGGAATGTCAGCAGAACCCTGAGTCATTCAGAACCTCCCGCCAGACAGCATGAGGCAGCAATCAGAAACTAACCATTAACTAGCTCCGGGGGCAGCAGGAGGTGAACAAAATTTCCAGCCCTTTGACAAAGACCAGTGCTATTTACCATTACATAAATGAGGCTGGACTCATTGCCCTTGACTTCTCAAGGTGATCCTATGCAGAAGGTCCTGGGCTATTCTCTGCTGGGTTCTTGGGATTAATTAGATATTGGCCTGACCCTGGCCAGTTGCTGTGTGTGTAGGAAAGGCTGTGAAGAAAGGCCTCTTGGAGGACTCTGGGCTTTGCAGGTGGGTGGAACATCAATAGGCAGATAGGACTAGACAGCTTTGGGAGACATGGTTCCAGGGCTTTCCATGCCGTCTGTGTCACACAGCAGCCACCCCTGGCTTGTTATGTTTGTGCTGTGGCATCTTTGCTCAGCTGACCCCTCTACCTAAAACTCCTTTTCCGGAGACATTCTTTTCATCAGTCAAGACCCAATGCTGGTGTCACTTCCTCCAGGATAACTGCCTCACCTTTCCCAGGCAGAATAAATTAGATTTTTCCCTCTGTGGTGACCTAGCCCTTTATCAAGCTGTATATAGTACTTGCCACCTTATTATATTTTGCTGCCTAGACCATCTGTTTTCCTCCTTTGGGCGGATAGCACCCTGATGGCACGACTGGGCCTGGCTCATGTCATGTCCCTAGAAAACCTGTGTGGCCCCAGCCTGTGGAAGGCATCAGCAAGTGTTTGTGAATCTGGTTGGCCTGATGGTGGGAGGAACTGGGATGGGGCAGCAGCTGTCAGTGCTCACCAATATCCTGTGTTCCTCATCCTTCTGGACACACCCTTAGATCATGTTATTGTCTTTTGTCACCGCCTTTGTGTTAGATGTGAGCATAGCATCAATCCTGGCCACGGAATGTGTCACTTTTAGCCCAGTCTAGACAAACCTCCTCTGCAGGAGCCCCGCTCTCTTCTCCATCTGCTTGCTGATTAGAGAGGGACATGAGGCTCTCTAGGAGGACAGAGCCACAGATAGCAGAATCAACGTTCCTGGATAGAAAACAAGGCTGTTCCCTGATTGGAAACACTTGATTGGGCTTTACAAGAGTAAGACTTTTATTAAAACAAATTTTATTTCCATAGTTTTTTTGGGGAACAGGTGGTGTTTGGTTATATGCGTAGGTTCTTTAGTGGTGATTTGTGAGATTTTGGTGTACCCATCACTCGAGCAGTATACACTGAACCCAATTTGTAGTCTTTTATCCCTCACCCCCTTTCCATCCCTTCCCCCGGAGTCCCCAAAGTCCATGTGTCATTCTTATGCCTTTGCATCCTCATAGCTTAGCTCTCACTTACGGGTGAGAACATATGATGTTTGGTTTTCCATTCCTGAGTTACTTAGAATAATACTCTCCAATCCTGTCCAGGTTGCTGTGACTGCCATTAATTCCTTCCTTTTTATGGCTGAGTAGTATTCAAATATATATATATATCTCAGTTTCTTTATCCACTCATTGATGGGCCTCTGGGTTGGTTCCACATGTTTGCAGTTGTGAATTGGTGAGGCAGAAGCATTTAATGGGAGAAGTTCCCGAAAGTTTGGGATTGCTTTGTTACAGCAGCCAGCCCTAGTTTAACTTTACTTACTAACACAGAGATGTAGACTGCATCCTAGGGCACACAGAAACAGCTCCATCTAGCTGTAAGTGAAGCTCAGACTGTGTAGTTTTGATTCTGGACAACCACATGCTCAGCTAAAAACTTGGCATACGATAGAAGAAGAGAATAACAGATATTGGGGCTCTCATAACAGCATCTTCCATGGAGGCTCAGACAGCTTGTTGAGGTTTTAAAAAAGTTCTCCTAACTGATACATTCCACTGTTTTTCCCCCACCCTCTGATTAAACCAAGCAGGGCTCATCTCACTGAAAAGCTGTTGAATCAGGATTTTCTTTCTTTTCTATACTTTTTTTTTTTTTTTTTTTGAGATGAGTCTTGCTCTGTCACCTAGACTGGAGTGCAATGGCACAGTCTCAGCTCACTGCAACTTCCACCTTCCAGGTTCAAGTGATTCTCCTGCCTCAACCTCCCGAGTAGCTGGGATTACAGGTGCCCGCCACCACGCCTGGCTAATTTTTATATTTTTAGTAGAGCCTGGTCACCATGTTGGCCAGGCTGGTTTTGAACTCCTGACTTTGTGATCTGCTCGCCTTGACCTCCCAGAGTGCTGGGATTACAGTCATGAGCCACCATGCCCGGCCTCTATTCTTTTTTTAAAAAAAGTTATACTGAGGCAAACTTTGAGATATTAGTTTCCCTAATCTCCCTCTAACTCCATTACTTGGCACTGCACTCCAGGCTCCTCCTAGGGAACTAGACCCACGAGGCTGAAGGATGCTTCACTTTAGTAAGAAGGCAGGTGCAGCAAAGATCAACTGAATTTCTTAAGTAGATTTTAAAACAAATTCATGAACTTGAAATCTAAGGAAATTAAAAAGGAAAGTTTTTCTTGAGCCTAAAGAATAAATCCTGAAGGATTCAGAGCATGAATTTTTTTTTTTTTTTTTTTTTTTTTTTATTTGGAGTCTCCCTCTGTTGCCCAGGCTGGAGTGCAGTAGCATGATCTCAGCTCACTGAAACCTCCACCTCCCAGGTTCAAGCAATTCTTCTGCCTCAGCCTCCGAGTAGCTGGGACTACAGGCACGTGTCGCCACACCTGGCTAATTTTTGTATTCTTAGTAGAGACAGGTTTTCACCATGTTGGCCAGGATGGCTTGATCTCCTGACCTTGTGATCCACCCGCCTCAGCCTCCCAAAGTGCTGGGATTACAGGTGTGAGCCATCACATCTGGCCTTTTTTTTTTTTTTTCTTCTTCTTCTTTTTTTTTTTTTTAAGAGATGAGGTCTCACTATGTTGCTCAGGCTAGAATGCAGTGACTATTCACAGACACCATCATAGCACATTACAGATTTGCGTTCTTGGGCTCAAGTGATCCTCCCGCCTCAGCCTCCTGAATAGCTGGGACTACAGGCACACACCACCATGCCCAGCTGAATTTTATCATGGAAATGATCACAGTGAAGATGATTGTGTAATGATGTAAAATCGGGTTTCCTGCTAGAGAGAAAGCAGGGACTCGCTGAGGGCATGGAAAAGAATTGGTGGTGACCGGATTCAGGCTCAGATCCCTGGCTTCTCCTCTTTGGGTCAGATTCTCAAGAGATAAAATCATAAGAACCCCTCCGCTGGCTCTCAAATTCTCCATGCATATGATGCCCTCAGGGGGCTCAGTGTCTGTTTCCAGGTTCCCTCTGCATGGTCTGACTCAGTGTGTCTGTTGGGAACATGGCACCTTAAAATTACTATTCTGATTGTGCTAGCACCATGGCCTTAGTCAATTAAAGGGATTCTGGAGCAGTTGTGGCCACAGCAGCGGATGTAGTGAGGCTGGGCTTAGCCCCTCCATCCAGTGGGCTGGGCTACCCTTCGGGAAAGACCAGCATAGACCTAAGGCTGCGCTAGGCCATCTATCTCTCTTTCTCTGAAGACAGGATAAAAGCTCCTTGAAATCATGTCGTCACTAAGAAGATGCAATGAGGGGGAGTGAGCTTTAAAGTAACCAAGCATTTACTCAAAAGAGGAGAAGACAATTCAGAGGTGAGGGAGTTTACCCTGATTTGGCAAAATCAAGCCGTATTCTGCCATCAACAAACGCAGGAGCTGTGTTCAGTTCAGCGATAAAACAGTACAGAAAGGTCCTTCGTCTTTGTATGTCTGAATGTTTGGTTATGAAATTTAGACCTTCCATGTGTGGGGTTTAATCTGGAACTTCTATGGAGTGATTTATTTTTCTTACTCACCCCATATTTTCTTGCTGTGCTAGTTTTTTTCTATTTATTTATTTGAGATGGAGTTTGACTCTTCTTGCCCAGGCCAGAATGCAGTGGCGCAATCTCGGCTCACTGCAACCTCCGCCTCCCGGGTTCAAGCGATTCTTCTGCCTAATCTCCTAAGTAGCTGGGATTACAGGTACACACTACCACACCTGGCTAATTTTTTGTATTTTTAGTAGAAACAGGATTTCACCATGTTGGCTGGGCTGGTTTCAAACTCCAGATATCAGGTGATCCACACTCCTTGGCCTCCCAAAGTGCTGGGATTACAGGCGTCAGCCACTGCACCCAGCCAAGTTGTTCTGTTTAATCAGGAAAATTCTGTGTCTGTTGCCTTGGGAGGTGTGTGTATGGGAGATAGAACATGACTCAAAACAGAAATAGGTTTCCTTGGCTTTATTCTTCCCAAAGCCTATGTCCTTATGGGACTGGTGAGGAGGCCTAGCAATCTCGGGACAACCGGCTGCCCCACCTCCATCCCTGCTGTGGCTACTGAGTCCAGAAGCTGAAGAACTTGGAGTCCAGTGTTTGAGGGCAGGAAGCAGCCAGCATGGGAGAAAGATGGAGGCCAGAAGACTCAGCCTACTGACTACAGTATAAGCCCTGGGTCAGGTGAAAGAGCAGAGGGTGGTGGACGAGCGAGAAATAAAGCAAGGCAGAGGCACTGGAGAGCGGAGCTGTACCCATATCGGACCAACCTGGTTCAGTTTTTATGCAACAAATTTGTGAGTTGTTTTTCAGTTACCTTGGACCCCCAGGTTGAAGTTCAGGTAACCTGAGCATGCCCAGGTGAACCAAGTGTGCAACGATGGGTGGAACCTAAATGCTCAGACCAAGCAGTGCGGACTGATTTAAGGAGCGAACACTGCAGGCAGGATCCACGATCCAATCAGATTGGACCCTGGTAACACCCCATGGTAGGACCAGTCAGATCATGCCCCCAGAGTCATCTCTTTGCAAGATCCAATGAGATCACGCCTCACTACGTTATGCTTATAAAGCCCATTGCAACCCCCAGCTCATGGAGACAGAGCTGAGAGCTTCCCCTTTTCTCCTTGTCAGTTGACTCACAATACATCTTTCTAACTGTAAAAATCCAGTGCTTCAGCATTACATTTGTTCAGGTGTATTTTGTGACCCAGAATATGATCTGTGTTGATGAATGTTCCATGTGAGCTTGAGAAGAATGTGTATTTTGCTGTTGTTGAAAGAATTATTAATAAATGTCAATTAGATTCTGTTGACTGATGGTGCTGTTCAGTTCTATTTTGTTCTTACCGATTTTCTGCCTGCTAGACCTATTTTTTATACAAGGGTGTTGAAGTCTTCAACTATCATTGTGAATTCATCTATTTTCCTTGCAGTCCTATCATTTGTCACCTCACATATTTTGATTGTGTGTTATTAGGCACATATACATTAAAAATGGTTATGTCTTCTTAGAGAATTGACCCCTTTATCATTTGTAATGTCCCTCTTTATTCCTGATAATTTTCTTTGCTCTGAAGTCTGCTTTGTCTGTAATTAATATAGCTACTCCAGCTTCCTTTGGATTAGTGTTAGCATAGACTATTGATTAGTAACTTTCTTCATCCTTTTACTTCAGATTTTTTTATTATGGCATAATATACACAATGAAATTTACCATTTTAACCATTTAATGTGTACAGTTTAGTGGCATTAGGAATATTGAGAGTGTTTGGCAACTATCAGCACTGTCCATTACCAGAACTTGGAAACAAGAATGCTGAACTCATTTAACTACAACTCCCAATATCCCTCTCCTCCATCTCCAGCCCCTGGTAGCCTCTATTTCACATTCTTTCTCTGTAAATTTCCTATTCTAGCTATGTCATGTAAGTAGAATCAAACAGTGTTTGTCCTTGTGTCTTTGGTTTATTTCACTTATCACAATGTTTTCAAGGTTTATCCATGTTATAGCATAAATCAGGATTTTATTCCATCTTTAAGGTTGAATAATATTCCACTGCATGTATACCACATGTTGTTTATTCATTCATCTATCGATGGACTTTTGGGTTGTTTCTACCTTTTGGCTATTGCCAATAATGCTGCTATGAACATTGATGTACAAGTATCTGCTTAACCTCCTGCTTTCAGTTCTTTGGGGTATGAATCTAGAAGTGGAAGGATGGATCATATATGTCTAAGTTTTTGAGGAATTGCCAAACTATTTCACAGCAGCAGCACCATTTTTATTTCTATCAGCAATGCACAAGAGTTTCAATCTCTTTTTCTTTTCTTTTATTTTTTTTGAGATGGAGTTTTGCTCTTCTTGCCCAGGCTGGAGTGCAATGGTGTGATATTGGCTCACTGCAACCTCTGTCTCCCAGATTCAAGTGATTCTTCTGCCTCAGCCTCTTGAATAGCTGGGATTACAGGCATACACCACCACATTTGGCTAATTTTGTATTTTTAGTAGAGATGGGGTTTTACCATGTTGGTCAGACCGGTTTCAAACTCCTGACCTCAAGTGATCCACCCGCCTCAGCCTCCCAAAGTGTTGGGATTACAGTCATGAGACACCATGCCCGGCTCAGTCTCTTTACTTAAAAAACTTGTGGTAATAACACTTTATGTGAGGTCTACTCTCTTATCCAATTTTTGGGTGTACAATGCATTATTGTTGACTCTAGGTACAATGTTCTACAGCAGATCTCTAGAGTGTGTTCATCTTGCTTGACTAAGACTTCATGCCTGTTAGATTAATGAGTCCATATTTCCCCTTCCTCCCAACTCCTGGCAACCAATATTCCACTGTTTTATTCTATGAATTTAACTATTTTAGGTAACTCGTGTAAGTGGGATCATGCAGTATTTGTCTTTCTGTGACTGGTTTATTTTACTTAGCATAATGTTCTCAACTTTTATCCATGTTGCCATACAAAATTTTCTTCTTAAGACTGAATAGTATTTCATTGTGTGTATGTACTACATTTTAAAATCCGTTCATCTGTTGACCATCCTCTTACTTTTAATCTATTTATGTCTTTATGCTTAATTTGGGTCTCTTGTAGGCAACAGATAGTTGAGTCTTGTTTTTTAATCCACTCTGACAGTCTTTTATTTTATTTTATTATTTATTTATTTTGAGATGGAGTCTCTCTCTGTCACCTAAACTGGAGTGGAGTGACATGATCTCAGCTATTTGCAACCTCTGCCTCCCAGGTTTAAATGATTCTCATGCCTCAGCCTCCCAGATAGTTGGGATTATAGGTGGAGGCCACTGTGCCCAGTTAACTTTTGTATTTTCAGTAGAGATGGGGGTCTTACCATGTTGACCAGGCTGGTCTCAAACTTCTGGCCTCATGTGATCCATCTGCCTCGGCCTCCCAAAGTGGTGGGATTATATACATGAGCCACTGTGCCCAGCCAGTCTTTGCTTTTAATTGGTGTATTTAGACCATTCACATTTAAAGAGATTATTTTTATAATTGGTTTAATATCTACCGTATTCATAACTATTTTCTATTTATTGTCTCATTGTCCCTGCTCTTGTTTTTTTCCACTCTTATTCTGCATTATCTGGTTTTAACTGAGCATCTTATATGATTTCATTATCTTCCCTCTCTTAGATTACCAATTATACTTCTTTTACCTTTTTAAGTGGTTGCCCTAAAATTTTCAATATACATTTAAACTAATCCAGTTTCACTTGCAAATAACATTGAACCACTTCACAGGTAGTGTAAGTATAGTTGTGTGCTGTATAATGATGTTTCAGTCAATGATAGACTGCATATACAATGGTGCTTCCATAAGAGATTATAATACTGTTTTTTTGTTTGTTTTTGCTTTTTTGTTTTTTTTTGAGATGGAGTCTCATTCTGTCACCCAGGCCAGAGTGCAGTGGTGCAATCTCAGCTCACTACAACCTCCACCTCCTGGGTTCAAGCAATTCTCCTGTCTCAGCCTCTTGAGTAGCTGGGATTACAAGTGCCTGCCACTACTATGCCAGACTAACTTTTGTATTTTTAGTAGAGACAGGGTTTCACCATGTTGACCAGGCTGGTCTTGAACTCCAGACCTCAAGTGTCCACCCTTCTGGGCCTCTCAAAGTGCTGGGATTACAGGCATGAGCCACCAAGCCTGGCTGAGATGATAATATTGTACCTTTCTGATGTTGGCTCTCTATTTAAATAAACAAATACTTACCATAGTGTAACAATTACCTACAGTATTTAGTACAGAAACATGCTGTACATGATTTTATCCTAGGAACAATAGGCTGTACAATATAGCCTAGGTGTGCAGTAGGCTATACTATCTAGGTTTGTATAAGTAGACTCTGTGATGTTTGCAGAAGGACAAAATTACGTAACAACACCTATCTCAGAATATGTCTCTGCCATTAAGTGACACCTGACTGTACTTTATAGCAGAGTGCTCCCAATTCCTCTCTCTTGTCCCTTATATGATTGCTGTCATTAATTTCACTTATCTATAAGCTATAATCATCAAATACATTATTACTATTATTATTTTGGACAAATTGCTATCTGTTAGATCAATTAAGAATAAGAAAAATATTTTATTTACTTTCATTCATTCATCCTCCATTGTTTTCTTTATGTAGTTTGAGTTTCTGAACCATATTGTTTTCCTTCTCTCTGAAAAACTTCTTTTTTCTTGCAAGTCAATTCTACTAGAGTCAGATTTCCTCAATATTTTTCTGGGAGAGTATTTCTCCTTCACTTATGAAAGCTATTTCACTAGGTACATTATTCTAGATTGATTTTTTTCTTCCAGCACTTTAAGTATTTCACTCCACTTTCTTCTTGCTTACATGCATTTCAAAAAGAAGTCCAATATACTTTTTAATCCCAGTTCCTCTGTAGGTAAGGTGTTTTTTTTCTTTCGTCTGGCTTCTTTCAAGATTTTCTTTTTGTCTTTGATTTTTTGTTTTTTTGTTTTTTTTTTTTTTTTAGAATGAGTCTTGCTCTGTTGCCCAAGCTGGAGTGCAGTGGCTCAATCTTGGCTCACTACAACCTTCACCTCCTGGGTTCAAGTGATTCTTCTGCCTCAGCCTCCTGAGTAGCTGGAATTATAGGCACCCACCACCACACCCAGGTAACTTTTTTTGTATTTTCAGTAGAGACAGGGTTTTGCCATGTTGGCTAGGCTGGTTTCAAACTCCTGACCCCAGGTGATCTGCCTGCCTCAGCTTCCCAAAGTGCTGGGATTACAGGCATGAGCCACCACGCCCGGCCTGTCTTTGATTTTCTAGATGTACATTTCTTTGATATTTATCCTGCTTGGTGTATTTATCCTCCTCTGAGCTTCCTGGTTTTGTGGTTTGATGTCTGTCATTAATTTTGGAAAATTTTCATCCATTATTACTTCAAATATTTTTTTTGTCTCTTTCTCTTTTTTCTGTCTGGTATTCCATTACATGTTTGTTGCATACATGAGTTTTATTTTTTAACTTTATGTGTACATATTTAATTAAAACAGAATAGGCATAAATCAAAAAGAAGAAAAAAAATCAGGATAAAGTGTCACTGTCATTTTGTTTGCAAGGAGGAATCAGGAAATGGAACGAATTACCAGAAAAATATTCTAAGACCGTCTGAAGTGGCTAGGTTACATAATCTTAAGAGTCAAATGCCAAAGTTAAGTATTATACCACTTAATCCACAAATGAAAAATGAAGAGGAGTCAAAAGTTTATCCTGTTTAGGCTGGGCGTGGTGGCTCACGCCTATAATCCCAGCACTTTGGGAGGCCAAGGTGGGCGGATCACTTGAGGTCAGGAATTCAAGACCAGCCTGGCCAGCATAGTGAAACCCCGTCTCCACAAAAAATAAAAAAACTAGCCGGGCATGGTGGTGCACGCCTATAATCCCAGCTACTAGAGAGGCTGAGACAGGAGAATCCCTTGAGCCCAGGAGGCAGAGGTTGCGGTGAGCAGAGGTTGTATTGAGCAGGGATTGTGCCACTGCACTCTGGCCTGGGCAGCAGAGTAAGTGAGACTACGTCTCACACACTAAAACGTTTGTCCTGCTTAGTATAATAATTTTTACATGAAATCTATAGTGCTACTGGCAACTTTTAGAAGAAAGAAGTTTCCATTATATATTGACTAGAAAATCTCAAATACAAC
The DNA here is from genome assembly GCA_963574635.1 of Cheracebus regulus. Classification (NCBI taxonomy): domain Eukaryota; kingdom Metazoa; phylum Chordata; class Mammalia; order Primates; family Pitheciidae; genus Cheracebus; species Cheracebus regulus. The sequence goes on along the minus strand of CAUYQU010096629.1, from coordinate 403 downwards.
TAAGCAGCTATGCTATGCTATAGCTCATAAATACCATGAAACTGTCCTCGGCTAGTGTACATTTCAGGTTAATAGAGAACTACATTTTGGGTTTTAGAAAGGCAGCAATAATTATATTTCGGCGTTTAGTCTAGATGCTTAACATAGTTAAGCACATTAAGTGAAGGTAGTTAAGATTTAAGAACAATCATCACAATCTCTTGCGACCTACATACACTGTTTAATGTTTACATGGAATGAAACCACTGGTTTAATTTTTTTGTTTGTTTGTTTTTTTCTTGAGATGGAGTCACACTCTATTACTTAGGCTGGCATGCAGAGACTTGATCTTGGCTCACTGCAACCTCCACCTTCTGGGTTCAAGAGATTCTGCTGTCTCAGCTTCCTGAGTAGCTGGGATTAC